>JAECUM010016490.1:0-23806 GCA_016617855.1 Megalonaias nervosa | reverse complement strand
TGGCACAATAATTGAATCAACTCGGAGGTTGTGGAGTTCCGATTGTAGTCTTCATTCTAAATCTCTTTAGGCGCATCTAGACACCTTAAATATATCAATGTTTGTTCGGAACTGTTTACTCCACCATTCAAAATAAAGGGAAAAATAATACTTTTTACTTTTTCCTTTTATTCTTCATTCCTGGACCGGAAATTAAATTTTGCTAGGGGTGTGTGAGAGTGGGGTCATCAGCATGAGCTTCCAACTCCTCTTAGCCCCACGCGTTTTGTTTTTGAACAAAAATAGGCGTGCGCTGTTGGCTTGCCGTGTTCCGTGATAAATAAATGGAAACAACCGTAACCATCCCTCTTTGACGCCTCACCTCGGTTTCACTCTTTAATGTAGTAGATTTTAATTTGTTAAGAAATAAAATTATTCGTATTCAGTGTTAATACATTGACATGCAACCACGAATTCTGGTGTGCATGGCTGAAACGGGGTAAAAGAGATCTGTACGACAAAAATCATACCATAAATTAGTTTTATTGAATTTTTTTCCCATCTACAGGATAAAGAAAAATATTTGTTTGCAGACCATAGATAACTGTCTTGCCTGTCCCGCACGTTGTCGTAACATGGTCGCAATTGGTATGCTCTGTTGGCAAACCGAGATCCACACGTCTCCCTGGAGACAACAAAGGGAAACAGACGGAAGCACTCATCGGAGCCATGGCGCAAAATATAATGACCAAATTTGTTAGAAAACATCATTGCATGAAGTAGGTCTCATTTGTTTATGTTATGCCAATCTGCCATTGAACATGGCTAGAGAAATTAAAATAGGAAAGACTTTCATCAGTGGCAGTTGTTCATATCTGCTTCAAGAAAACCGATGTCATGGCTCGTAAGAATGAAAACTTGTATGTTATGTTGTATGTTTAACGAGTCCGATCCTGCAGTATCATCGTAAAGGGTTTTCAAAGCAAAAATGTATCGTTCAACATTTTGTCCTTTTTCGTCAAAATACATTCATTTCACATGCATTCATTTCATTAGTGTTCATTCTGCGTTTCATTTGTAATCTGTTTTTGTTTCACCTATAAATTTACTTGAAATGAAACTGTTAGTGCACTTTTATATTTACTTGATTTGACCTTTTATGATTGTAGGCCCTAAAAATAGCCGACGACGGTCACAGTCATGAAGAGCTGGACGGTCATGATATAGGAGGAGTCTTGAAAGGGCTGTGTTGTTTGGGAAGCATCTATTTGTTCTTCCTGGTAGAAACTGTTCTGACAATATTAACTGACTTCAAAAGGCTGCAAAAAAAGAAAAAGGTTTGACGTGGGAAATTGAGGATTTAATGTATAACATTATCTGCTTCACTGCAGAAAAGAAGCGTTTGTAAAAAAAGCAACTAATAAGAATTAAAAAAGGAAACTCCAAAATATCGCTTGAATAAAGACAATATTTTATTTAATAAGATATATAAATTGAAAAGCTGTATTGTATTGCTCCTTTAGTTCAAGTCTTAGGTTGCATTGCAGTCATATTGATATATCGTTGGTGTATCGGTTTTTTGTCCCTTATCAATATTGAGGGTGTGAATTGATGTCTTCTGTTTCCTGCATTAATCAGATTAAAAATGGGGACGTAAGATCAAGAGTAAAAATACCATTCATGTTAAATCCCAGCGTCAAATTATCTCAAATATAAACAGCACGGCAACAAAATGTATGTGTCATATTTTGTGTATAGAGGTCCCGGATGAACAAATGTGGGTAAAGGGAAACGCTGTTTTAAATAAACTCTAATACCAGACCTATCTATTTCTTTTACAGAAACAAAGGCTGTTAAGGGAAGATACTTATGATGGGCAACCACCCGCTCAGGATTTCAGGGAACTCTCTGCCGTGGAAGACAAAGAATCATGCATGAGCACTCAAGATATGTCAGGTAGAGTCTGTAGAAGATACCTTGGTATGATTTTAGTGTCATTGGTTAACTTTTGGAATGGTCCACTATATATCATAGGTATGATAAGGAATGGTCCACTAGATATCATAGGTATGATAGGGTTTCATTCTTGTTTGTTAATTTCAAGACTGAGAATGTAAGACTGTTTGTTTCCTTTGGTAAGCTCATGACTTTCTTTTTACATTGAAATATGGCATATTCACTATAGCTATGATTCATCATGAAAAAAATACATTATGTCCTATTAAGATGGAGATATATTAAAAACATGCTTATAGTCTCACTGTTGAACCAGCTGTCCATGACTTTGCATTTACACTAGCAGCTGTCCATGACTTTGCATTTACACTAGCAGCTGTCCGTGACATTTATTTACACTAGTAGCTGTCCATGACTTTTCAATTGCAACTGAAACAAACCTTGCATGGTTGGACTACCAAACAGTTTATAAAATGAGAATAACCTAACATGTAATATTTTTATCATTTTGATCAACTTTAATTAGAGGCAAAACAGAAGTAGAAAAAGTACACTAAACGTTATAGGAGGACGATTGTTGCATGTTTTCCTAATAATAAAACTCCAAGGGAGTGTACAGAAGTCAAGACGTGAGGATATAGGACAAAATAGGAATCCTGTGATCATGTATTCGACGTGCAACATTGTGTTTCTACCAGGTCAATTCACCTGATGTTTTATACTAAAAGCCAAACAACCATCATCTTTTACATATGGATTCATTTTTCAGGCACTACACACCAAAGCAAAATTAGGTCAATGTAACTTAATTCTATGTTTGCATGACGTTGACACTTTGAAATAAAGTTTCAGCCTTTATCTCTAACACTGTTTTTATAAGCAAGAACCTAATGTTACTAGAGAACTCTTCCAGCATTAGAGTACTGTGACCTGTTATATTCTTGATTGACTTAAAAACTGGTATAGCTGAAATCTTGAACACTGTTATTATTACATGTATGAAAAGATGCTCTGTTTATGGATATTGATGAGTTTTACATGGCATTACACAAACAGTGTAACCTTCTTTTGAAACCTGACATACTTTGGAATGAACAATCATATGAATCATAATATTATCCCATTTAATGACACGTGTGCTATCCGAGCTGAATTGACACAGTTGATAAAGGACTTATCACATCTACTGACATGTATGCTATCCTAGCTGAAGTTGAAACATAGTTAATTAGGAACATAGTGTTGTGAAAGAAAGTGTGTTTGAGAGGGGGGGGGGTGAGGGGGAAAATCTCTGTTTTTACATATTTACTGAAATATAATCTCTTACTGAAGAAAGAAAATAAAAAAATTTTGGTAACTTATTTTGGACATATATTTTGACATTATTAAGCATTAAAATAAATGGATGTGAAACTTTGTCCATAAATACTGCTTGTTGTTTGTTAATGTCATCAACACTTCCACTCTAAATTTGTTCCATCAATCAGTCATTTTGATTCTTCATTTCATTTCAGATAAGAAATCCTCAAATTCAAGGCACCAGAAACTTAATCACAAGAGTAACGAGGAAGAAACCGTAATAATGTTGTACAAATCAGAATTCTCTCGTTCTCATTCACATTCTCACAGTTACCGTAGTGACCAATTTCCGAATTCAGTGGCAGCCATTGCCTGGATGGTGATCCTTGGAGATGGGATGCACAACCTAAGTGATGGGCTAGCTATTGGAGCAGCATTTGGTGCAAGCATTTCATCTGGTTTTAGTACATCCATTGCAGTATTTTGTCATGAGCTTCCACATGAAATAGGTATAGCAAACTACCGGGTAGATTGATTTAGTAGATGCATCATTATGGTAGGGATATGCAATCTAGAGTCATATTATGTTAATTACAAAAATTTTGTTTTCGTTTAAAAATACGTTCAGGTCGGATCTGAAGGCTTCTACTTACACTTATTGTTAATCTTCCTTATCTGAAAAATTAAAAATTTATATTGCATCATTTTTACATTATTTCTTTAAAAATATGACCCTCTCCGAAGTTGGTGCTGGTTTCGTTTGCACAGGATACGTATGTAGTAGTATTGTATCACACAATGAACTTCTGTTGCGGAGATAACTGCGGCGAAAAATTGTGATAGGTTAGGAAATGAATGAGATCATGTAGAAATTAAAGAAAATAAATTGACTAATGCTTGCGGTCAGTATGGCTATCGATAGATTAATGTTTGCAGTCAGTATGGTCATCGACAGACTATTGCCTACCTGCAGTATGGTCAGCGATTGACCGACAAACAAACAAACACAACCCATGACAGTTACCAGAAAGAAATTTGAGAATGTTGTGCCTTAAAATGCGGAAGCAAAATATTTTGAGTATTATTTTCTATCTTTTATGTTATATAAAATACACTTGATACCAATTTTGAGTCCAAATTTACTGACAATAACTCGGCAAAAATAAATTGCAGGTCTTTGACTTGTTCAGTGGCTATTCATTACATTAATTTCTTATCTCCTAACTTTACGTTGCAATGATCTAGTTCATATTTGTTGCAATTATTCAATAATCAAATATCTATAAATATGTTTCATTTCAGATTTCTGAACTCTATCAAAATGGGTAAAGCTTATTGTGCTCTCGCTGTTTCTTATTTGAGGTCACATTTACCCAAGAGTCTGCCTTAAATGATATGTCTACATGATGTGCCCAAACTAAGTATTTAAATGGTATCCCTAAATGATGTACCCAAATGATAGTTTTAAATAATGTGTCTAAATAATGTGAATAACTGATATGTCTAAATAATGTCCCTAAATGATAAGTCTAAATGGTATATCTTAAAACATGTTTTCACCATGTAGAAAGTGTTGTGATGATTTTATCATTTGTATTGTGTTTGGACCTTTTCTTTAAATTAGCAGTATTGCCTGCTATGATAGTTCTTTATGTTATCTCTCAAAATCAAATAGTATAATCCGTCAAGCTCTAGTTTTGCGTCTTTCTAAGTATATAAAAATTGATGGAAAACAGCATACTTTTTCTATTTTTGGTGACAACGTACTGCATAAAAACGGTCATTTGTACTTGAAAAGACGATGCAGTCAATACACGTATATATTAGTGCCAGATAGCACATTTTAGAATGATGTCAAACATAACAACAAATCGAGCTTTTGTAAGAGAGGTACTGCAGCAGTTAATGTTGGATAATCCATCCCATATTTTGGATTAAATTTTAAAGCATAAACAGATTTGTAATCTACACATCATCTACACATAAGAAACATTTAATGTTAAAGATTATCGCCATGTTTTGACTTTAAAATGTGCATGTAATAAATGAGGCTCAGTATTTGCATGCATGGTAGATTGCTACCTCTTGCGTTCTTGTTCAAATTCTGATGGAATCTACCATAACGAATTTATTCAAAAATAAAATAGGAGACTGGTTCCATAACAACGAAGCTCAGACTCATTTAGTGATCTTGTTATTACTTATGTGTCTATATCTTGGCTTGTATGTATCTGCATGTAAGTAGATAGGAAGATAGCCACGAAAATAACAGTGAGAGGCTAACAATGTAGTTAGCAACGTAGATATGTAGATAGGTATGGACATGAGTCAAGGATTAGTGGAGAAGACTGATTCCAAAACAAGTATATTCAGACTCAGTTATAAACATATTGGTAGTTCTGTAGGTACATAGTTAGGTGTAGTAGGTAACTACAGAAGTTGCAATGAATGGCTATTTAAGCAGTTAACTAAGTATACAGGGACATAGGTATGGTCATGGGTCAAAGGTTATCTATCTATGATGTAAGACAAAATATTCAGAAATTTTGCATTTGCATTTGAATTCTTTGTAGAATTTAATGAAAAATGCAAAATACTAAATTTTTCCATGCAGAGAAAAAAAAAGAAAAAAAATAAAAAAGAAAAGAAATTCTATGGATGCAAAACTCACTTATCCCAGAATATTGCCAACTTGTCCTTGGATGCCATGTAAAATACTTTTAGCTTCCCTCTATGAAGTAAAGTATAGCTATTGTATTAACCTGTCTTTGGCGTACACACATATAAAATTATATACATACGAACACCCCTTCTACGTCTCATCCATTCTTCCTAGAACTTGTAGGAGTGGGTTTCATAGACCCTACTCCCTGGTAGGTTGACTAATACGTGCAGAATATTTATGTATTCTTGGTTAATATTTGCATGTAGCTCTTGACAACATAGGTTTTTATTAATTACATTTTGACTCTCCAAGTGAAGCATATACTGTTATGGTTATATCTGCCAGTTTGTCTGACTGTTCTTTTAATTATTTGGTGTCACTTTAGTTCTGTATTTGCAAACTATATAGCTTTGTTGTTATCTAGCCGACACAGAAACATGTTGGTCCAGGGTTCAATATCAACTGTCAAGGTCAGTTGTATTACCCAATAAAGGAATCAAAGACTCAAAACACGAAATGTATAGTAATGTATTGTACCAACTGTATTACCTGTGTTCATCCCTGCATGAATTGGCCAGGTTCTTTGCTTTTCAGTTTAATTTTGCATGAAGCCTTTGTATTTGCCAATGATATTTTATAATTACATATATACAATATTTATAATATATACTTGCTTATAAGGCAAATCGCATAGTCAGTCCTGCCAAGCCTTATGATTTGACTGTAAGTCTTACTGAAATGACTCTTAAATTACTGACTGAATGAATAATAGGAAACAATAATGAATTATTGCGATACAATCGGAAGCTGGTTTTTCCATGTTTGATTTAGATGTGTATTTCATATTGGACGTAGTAAAAATCGTCCGGAATCCAGTCTAACTTTACAAGAATACCATAGAGACTTTGAACTGCCCATATAATTCATGCAAATTGCTTGTTTTATCAAGCTGTCTCTCATACAGCAGTTTCTAAAAATGACATCCAATGAGCGATATAAAGTTGCAGATGAAACAAGCAATATGTCTCTTAAAAAAGCTTAAGCAAGCAGCATGCAAATATTAAAAGTAATAATCCTATTCTTGAGGTAAAATCAAGAAACCCAAAACTATCTTGCTAAGTGGCTGCGAAAGGATGTATCCTTGGCTGGACAAACTATATACAACAGCTCACTCGTTCAAGCAGCAATTAATTCAGGGATCACTGTAATCAATAATCATCCCAAACACCTGGACTAATATTTTGCAGGATTAACATTGTTGATTGAAGCGGTTTACTTGGGAGGAAATGGATAACATATTGAATGTAATGCGATAAAACAGGTTAGTTTAAAGATTCAAAATATTAGACATAATTGAATTCTTCTCAACGACATGTCAGCAATACCATGCATTTATTTAGTCAACTGTAGATTTGAAAAATTAATCTGCAGAGAGTTTTGGAAAAACTATCCTTGAATAAGATCTAAACTATTTTTACATATTAAACACCATTGCAAACTTAACAGTTCGTTATCATTACTTTGTTTCAGACCACATCATTTTATCAACAGGACTGTTAAGTGTACTTAAAATAACTCAGAGGATCATTTTAGAATCTTCGATGAAACATATTTTGTTTAATTATGTAAAAAGTTTCTTGGTGTAACAAATTACAGTACACACTTAGAACGTTTACTTTTCAGGTGATTTTGCTATGCTTCTGAAATCAGGGATGAGTGTAAAACAAGCTATCTTCTACAATGTTGTGTCTTCCATCCTGTCGTTTATTGGCATGGTGATTGGTATCATGTTGGGAAACGTCACTTCAGCCAGTCTCTGGATATTTGCTGCTGTTGCAGGAATGTTCCTGTACATAGCTCTTGTTGATATGGTACGTTCGTTGATTAGTTACTGAAACTTCAGTCTCCATTTTAATTTATTTCAATATTAGGCTTAATATTTTTAATTTCTATCTCTCTTTTGAATGATGTAAGAGCTTAAGTAGGTCAAAACTAGATCGTATGACTTCTAAGTGGGGCACAAGTCACATGATGTCTGGTAATACACAACTGGGTTAAATAAAATTGCATATAATCTCCGTTTCACAAGTTAACGTGCAGATGTCTATTTTATGATCCAGACATATGAATATTTTTAATACATACAAATGACTTCTTGTGTAGTTTAGATGTCAGTGGAAAATATTCATCAAAATAATGTTAAATTTTAACTAGACAATGATGATCTATGTATTATGTAGAAAGGATTTTGTTTACTTTTCTTTTTTGTGGCCCAAGGGAGGTAACTGCCAAATATTGTGTGCTATTTGTAAACAATGATCTGCGTAGCCAACAATAGCAGCTATGAGGTTCCTAAGTTATTTGTTCAAAACACAAGTTAATGTAAGTTTTATGAAGTGAAATATTCATTGCATGTTGGTTTACCGGGGTGTACTGAATGCTATGAGATAACGGATGACCATAAAAACAAGTCGGCGTGCAAAATATTGTATCTTTTTTCCTGTGTTTTACTGGTACAGAATATATGAAGATCAAGATGATGGTAATATATACAGCTTGATAAACTAACTTGTAGGTATTACTGCTGTCTGTGTGAAGCTTGTACCAAATATGCTTAGATTTTTGTCTCACTTGCATAGGATACTTGCTCCATGCAGAATACTTGCCTTATGTTCCATCCTTGAAATATAAAGAATACTAGAAGTGATTCTCAACCTTTTTATTAAACAACTTCCATGACTGTATACTGGTCTGTTTTCTGAAACATTTATTGCTTAATTAGTATAACAAATCTGAACAAGGTTTACATAGGGATGCCTACATCTTAACTGTAATTGGTACGGCTTGTTACTTGGTTTCTAAAACAAATGTTAACATGGCTTGTCTGAGAATACACATTTCTTAACTTTAAAGCTACTTTTGTTTTGCGTAGCATTTGTTACTTGGTTGGTATTACACATTTGAACAAAGTTTCCATGGGAATACCGATGTTTCAATCGTAAACTGGTATATTTTCTGGATTTTTTTATTACTTTTTCCCAGCAATTTGAACAAAAACCGAAGTTGGAAGACGTTTAAGCACCTTGTAAGGAACAAAAGGTGATGAAATAGAGTTCAAGGGTGGATCTAGAGCAGGTTTAATGAAGGGACTTAGTCAAAATTAACCCAATATGAACATGTCAAAAGAATGCAATATCTCACAGCAAAATTAGAAATGATTGACATGTTAAATAAATGTAACCGTCAATTTTGATAAAATTAACCCTCTCATATTTGAACCATCGCATACACATTTCTTAATCTGCTATGTTTGAAGTGCATTTCAATTTTATTATTTTCTCTTCCAGCTTCCTGAAATAAAAAACAGAGAACATGAGGGCATGATAGGGAAACAGTTGTGTGATCTCTTCATTCACTCAGCTGGAATGGTTATTGGAGCAGGAATAATGCTTTCCGTAGCTCTCTATGAGGATAAAATACAAATTGCATTTGATCCTCAATGAACTGCAAAACATGAAACTTTTATTTATATTTAATTTGTATTGTGTAATTAACATATCTTCCTTATTGAGGATACAAGTTTGGGCGTACTTGGCTATTGTCATGTTGGTCGAAAGTAATCTTCCAGAACATTCTAAGTTGTATAAACAAGGTTAGATCTTGAACTCAAATATCACCAATGCGCTTTGAAAGAATATAAACGTTAGGCACGCCATAACAAGCATACTTTCAAATACGGACAAAGGTCAAGCACACAAAATAAATTACATGTACACAATAAATGCGACTATTTATTCTGAAATATAACAGATCGTCATCAAATGCCTTACTGTAACATTGTTGTGATAAATATTACATTGTAGAAAGTTTGTATTTGCTAACTATAATGCAAAGAATTCTCATAGTTTTCTCCGGAAAACCTTTATTTAATTATTGTTGTACTGCTGGAAATTCTCGAAAACAAGAAAAGCTATTAACACTTTTATTAATTCCTATTAAATCTGTATAAAAAAATTCTCCATCGCACTCTTTGATGGAGGAACTTATTAAACCTGTGACATCCTTCTATTGTATATTTCTACTTACGTTTTAACTGATATACAATTTTGTTAAATAAGTATGAATTGGAAATTTTTTTAAATATAATTGTGGTAATACCGTTTAAAAGAACCTGGATGCATATAATGTAACATTAAAATAAATTTGATTTATTAAGATAAAATCACAACATTCTAAAAACAAAATACCAATATAGTTAAACATTATTCAGAGGAGAGGAGATTGTCCAAGAAATGTATATCAATAAAATGTTATAATATTTGACTTCGATGTAAATAGCTGATTAATGCAGAAAGAATCACCGAAGTGCATGCGTCAAAGACTTGATTTGCATCTTTATTAATTCTGACTGGCATAATGAACGATAAATTAGAATATTCCTGTTCAGTACTCTTAATTGTATTAATGCCTCGAACGGTTGGTATGAAAGATGATATTGTACCACATAGGCTGCAAAAGACTTAGCTCAAGCTGATTTCAAACCTAATGGGCTTCTTTGCTTCTCGGACGGTACACTGAAGTTGAACAAGCATAATTATAACTACACTAAGAAATGGCACACAAGCCATCTTTTAAGAAATCACTTATTCAGCTATTGGAATGTAACCTTATACGAACGTTAGTATGATTTTGAGACAAGTATTGTTTTAGAACAGAAAGTGGTATCAATTATTTGATTTTCTTTGTCGACATTTGCAATTGCCGAGTTTGGTCGATCCTAACAAGGTATCATGTTATCCTGTGGTCAGTATCCTTTCATGGAGTCATCACATATGAATTTTAAAGTTTGGTTATTTAAAATATTTTTAGGGTTGCATAAGAAAAACAAGTTTCTATATTGTACATATTTGTCTTCTTCAATGTGTCCAACTTACCTTTTTATGGTTTCTGAACTAACGTTTCATGTTAGTTTGAACCTCAGGCAAGAGCAAGATGCTCTGTTGTTAGTTTGGTTTTATTCTTAAGTCCATTTATCAACCATAAAAATGTTGCTTTCTCTCCCCAACTATTTAGATTCATGAAATAAATAGGAAAATATATTTTCTTAGGTAAAACTATAAAACTTCTATTTACTGTTTTCTATATTCACTTGAAATTCTTCTCTAATATTATTAAATTCTTCTACTGCATTCCTAATTTAATCCTGTTTCTTATAAACAGTCTTTGCATCCCTGGTATTTCGAATTTCATTGCTCAGTTTTTCCTATCGGTTCTTCTCTGTTTCATTCGTAACATATTACAACTAATCACTGTATAAATATTAAACACTGCAAGATATCGAACGAAAGTTTTGCACAACGTGCTCGAAAAAATGTTGTCAGGAAAGAAGCATAATTTATTATGTAATGACTATATATTTTGTGCCACATTTTAAAATATTTAAATATCCTCGTTGCATCAAGTTCTGTATAATGTCCGAGTTCTAAATAATTTATCATGTTCATGATGTCATAGTAGTTAGAATCATTTTGATATTGTTTTCAATTTCATCTGTTCATTTCTTTTGTGATGTCATTTACTACAATTCTAGGACAATGTCTACTTTGTAGAACGTCATTACTCTTTGGATTTTGTTGTTAACTTTGATGTTGGTTGCTTTATTTTCTTTTTTATAAACTTAAGTTTTTCCTTGCACGAACTGCTCTGTTTTAGCCATGTTACTATTAGTACTGTTGCTGTCTATTCCAGACACACATTATTGCTTGATATCGATATTGTTACCATCATGTTAAAATCGTGAAATACTCGTATAATTCCTCCATGTACATTTTGGCCATTGTTTATGCTGATTAAAACATTTCAATCATTTTATGTTCGCAATGCTAGCCTAGTGTGCTATAGTTGTTGATGAATAAAATTAACTGAAGTTGGAATTTCTAAGTGTGAACATTTTGTTCTCCATCAATGTGTCTTTACAAGCCAGCGGAATAAAAGACCACTAACTTTAATATCACAAGTGCACAGGCTCACAAGTTGTGCTAGAGTTGTAGTAGTAGTAATAGTAGTATCGAGAGATATAGAGTTTTGTGGAACAAGTGTCTCATCTGTTCTAATGGCGATGGATAAAATCTCTATAAATTGATTTTAAATTATTATTTTTGTCGTAAACCTATTGCTATACTCATAACGTTGAGGAGATCAAAAAGGAAAATTATATCTCATCATCACCCAAAATTTCAAATCATATCTTAATCGTTCGAACAATTTACGATTGAATTATTTTATGATGTAATGGTGATAACGAAGAGCTATCACGTAAATTTTACATACATGGCAATTATTTACTACCATAACAATTGTGTTTACGCCTTATTTTGTATCTTTGAATATGAATACAATTGAATCTTGACATCAAAGTGTATTTGATAGATCTGGCATGGTAAATACTAATGTTCCTGTTGAAGGTGTCTACTGGATATTTAAATTGACTGTAAAAAGTACATTTTGGAAGAGCGGCACCTGAAATATTTGAGGTAGATTTGGCAGTAATTATTTAAAAATGTGAATACAATAATTCCTTTGATGGGTATCTGGGTAGTGACAAAAAGGGGCTATGTGTGTAAATTGTTACATTGATCAATACATTGGTTACACTGATGAATAAAAGTGATGTGTGTGTGTGTGTGTGTGTGTGTGTGTGTGTGTCTGTGTGTGTGAGAGAGAGAGAGAGGTGTATTACGTTGGGCCTGAGTACCGAAGTAAAGCTTGTCAGTTTACAATGCATGTATATACGAAGATTGGCATATGGTATATACAAAATCAACAACTCATATTCTATAGGCCAGAACACAACCAAACCCGACAAAATGTTGATGTTATAAAAATCTTAAAGAGACGGAGGAACAGATCAACCAGATAGCTGGAGTATCATTTTGTGGGGACATGAAATGCATAAATAAAAAGAAACAGCCGGCAGAAAAATCAAAATATGCTACAAGGTTTACAGGCTGCTAGCTACATAAAATAACGTTACCAGTACTCCATCTAAATGATAAGTGGTAGATGATGTTGGTGGTGGTCTATAGCGTCAACAGATCGATTTCAATAATACTTCTTTTTGAGTCAGCTACTACATTTCATAGATGATAATTTTATTTAAGTCAGCCTTTCCGTTTCAACAGCGCCTTCATTTATTTCACAGACTATGATACGAATTCACCCACCAGTACTGTGCTGAATGAGATAAATTGTTAATCAACGAGGATAATAAAAAGACAAGTAAATATGTGAGATAACACTGCCTTGGTTACTCTGAGTAATATAATACTTCACTCCTTAACGGAACATATACGCTGTTCGTAAAGCTGATAGCATGCAATATGGTGACTTTACTGAACGATCCATGTATCTAAGTTTAAAAAGAAGATGCACACATTATATTCCTGGTTTGTCTGTCGATGTATTCACCTTAATTCAGAAAAAGAACATTTATCCTATTTTTAGAAAACTTTCATCCCCATTTAACATCCCTACCTTGATTTCCTCTCATTGTTGATTCAGAACAGGCAAAGTTCTTCTAGTACACCTAGAGAAATATGTCACAACCATACAAATAAGAGACAGCGCAGAATCGTGATAAACATGAGTAGAATTGGTAGACAATATGTGGAAGATAGAGTCAGTATATAATATTGGAAGTATCTTTAAAATGATTCAATTCAATACTGTAATATACACCCCCTCTTTCGAAAATGGAACAAAAAACAACAAAAATCGCAGTTTCTACATACATTTTAGAAGTTTCTGTACTTTAAGGCGTTTGTCGTGCATATCTTATGACAATATACACGCTTTATGTATCTTCAACGTATGATTCATTAAGTTCAATACTGCTTACTCAAATCAACATTAGTGTAGATTACGAATTAAAAGTTCAGCCAACTTCCAAACATTTACGTAAGCAACTTTTGACAGTCTGCGTTTAATGTTTGTCTTAAGCCT
Source organism: Megalonaias nervosa (assembly GCA_016617855.1). Taxonomy (NCBI): domain Eukaryota; kingdom Metazoa; phylum Mollusca; class Bivalvia; order Unionida; family Unionidae; genus Megalonaias; species Megalonaias nervosa. The sequence goes on along the minus strand of JAECUM010016490.1, from coordinate 9,906 downwards.
TATGCGACGTATATAATATAGTGTTTGATGTCCATTCGAAATTGTTAAGTTCAGTTCGCCAATTTTACTTTTTATAAGTAAAACAATGAAACCAGCAAAATTTTCAAAAGCAATGCATTTCTTCAGAACATTATCCATGTTGAATAATTCCTTGAGTTAGATCAGGCTTATCTTCTTCTTTGTTTTCTCAGCCAATTTTTATTTCATACATACTAATCAGAAGATGAATTTCAAAACTAATAAATAAATTACTGCAAGGGTTGGATTCGACTTGAAACCGTGCCGCAAAATATATACAATAAATAGCCCAATCAGTACAAAGTTAGTGCAAGGTTTTCGATGTAAAGGTGTTACAGTGTTTCGTGCGATGTAGGCGATGCGTTGTGTTACCAGTCTGAAGGTAGGCTATGCACTGTGTTGCCAGTCTGAAGGAATAGATTAATCAGTTCCGTATCGGGTCGAATAGAACCCTTGCTGTAATTTACATCTCTTTGGAAAATTAGCTTCAGGTTATTATTTATTAAGCGAAATTCCGTTATATAACAATATTGAACTAAACCTAAGTTATCTTTCCCTGTCTTTTGTAATCCGGGAGATGAGAGTGGTCTCTATATTTGACCTGTTTACATGAGTATCTTCGCATAATTTGTTAAAAATTCGGATGCTGTGCATTGCCATTACCTCGGCGATCTCAATCACTGTTCGTTAAATGCTGATATGTGTTTAAACGTCCTTGAGAGTATTAAATAAAAATTCAGTGTGTCACGCCCCGCCTATAGTAATATGAATAATACGTCAGGAAGGTGTGCAGTAGGATTTTCGAGGCCCCAGTCACCTTAAACCGACACTCTAAGTATATATTGTAACTCATGACTCAACAGATATGAAAACTGTACAAAATAAAATGTTAAGAGTCAATTTAGTAGATATATTCAACACAATTCCTCAGTTAGATTTTACATATTATATCACTTATTTCATGGAACTCCCATTTAACATATTAGCCCGTCCTACGAAAGTCCACAAACTACTTGTGAGAGTCAATTTGTCTTGGGTTTTTCTTGTACTCATCCGCTTCCACCCGCTTCCTCCTTTATTCCATCATCTATTTACTTTGCTCCTACTTCTAGTTCCATCCTACAACTTCTCTTTCCTTCTTCCCACTTTTATACCGTTTTTCTACTTCTATTCCTTGTTCCTACTTCTATACCGTTTTTCTACTTCTATTCCTTGTTCCTACTTCTATAACGTTTTTCTACTTCTATTCCTTGTTCCTACTTCTATAACGTTGGCGGCTCTTGCGCTTGCACCTTAAAAGTTTGAGTTTTCGAATCTGACAAGTTACAGATTCCAAGTTCTGTAACAAATCAATCCATCAAAGGGACTACTCTGAGTGACTTTCCCTTTAAATCCTCTTACACCCACCCGGTTCATTGTACCTAGAACACGTTGATTAACTGTGTGTGTTTGTGGGGGGGGGGGAGAGTAGAATTTCTTGCTGAGACACTGGTAAGAAATCTTCTGATATGTTTAGCAAAAGGTCAAAGGTCATGGTCACTACTGTCCAGAATCGGCAATCACCACCTAGTGCATATATATATATATATATATATATATATATATATATATATATATATATATATATATATATATATAAAGCAAGTGACCGGTGTACCGTTTAAGACACGTTAGTTTTTTTGTGTACAAAATTCAGTTTAATAGGTGATTGATATGTAACTTAAACAGAGTATATAGCTTATCGAGAAGTCATTTTCATACAATACTTTTTCTTACTGTAAACAATAAACACTACTGCATTTCAACACTCTGTAGGTAGTATACAAGATTACAATGTTATTTTTGTGATATACCATAGTATTTACCATACCATTTACCATAGCATAGGATGTCGTCTCATCCATCAACATCTATCAGTAAACGTCAAATTACTCGTTTAACATACTCTTTCCCATCTCATTTCCCTTTTCACGCAACTTAAATGTGCCTGCTGTTATATCCTCGGTTAATCTACATACTTCAGGGACTTTGAAAACATAAATAATTCAATTTGATACATGTTACTAACAACACAAGTAATTAAGAGTTACTGTAATGATTATATGTGCAAGCACGTGTGGAGAATAATATGAAATGGTGTACCCTGTAAAAAAATTCCATTCTAAATATTACAGATTTAGCAGTGCTCGTTTCATACTTATGTCCTAAATATTGTGTCATTAGAAATGCAGAGTCTATATAGCATCTGTTCATATATGAAAAGTTGACAGTGGGATAATCTGACTTACCTGATTTAAACAGACATAACTGTGTTTTGGAACAGCTGGACATTTCCGATGGCTTAACCCATTCTTTTAGAAACACTTCTTTACACTAAATGAGGGAACCCCGAGTGGCCGAGTGGTCTAAAGCGTTACTGATCCCTGCCATCTCACCTCTGTCTGCGTTGGTTCGAGTCTCTGGCTCGGCCAATGTGGGTATGTGAGAAAGCTTGCCGGTAGCTTCTCGTAGTCAGTTGTTCTTTCCGGTGTTTTCCCTGGTTTTTACTCCACCATTTATACTGGCAGCTATGTACAGACTATCCTGTGCTGAAAAATGGCGTTAAACCCTATAACAACAAAAACACTAAATGAAATGAAGCTATGTTGCGCGAACTAAGAAAAATAAATGATCAAGTGTACTATCATGACGTGAGCGTGAAAGACTACATTTGATTAATCTAATAGTGTATGTTCAATGTCAGTACCCAAGTTGCATGCTTGAGTTAAAATGAATTAGCCTAACTTTATACACGGATATTTCACTTGCACGGACTAAAGGTAATTGTGGTGGACATCAGCTTGCATTACTGGGCCTTGTGAATATACCCACAACGAATTGGAACGATAAGTAACAGGGGAAGGTCTTTACAGGTTGCATTGAAATTTCTCATTATTTTTTGTCTCTATTAGATGCAATCTGTACAACATGAAGAAAGGTGACAACACTGAACAAAATCAAGAAGGAAAATGAAGAAGAAAATGTTCACTATGTCCTTGTCGATGTTGCACTTATCATTTGTAATTGCAGTAGATGTGAAGTTTTTTTAAGAACGGTGATCTAGACATTTACATCGCAAAGAATTATTTATCTGACAGTTCAGTTTTGGATATGTTTGGTAATTATTTATATGATTCGGATGTATTTTATTTTGAAGTATTTATGGTGATACATCTAGAACAAAATTACAACAATATAATACGCGAATTCTATATTAAACTGTCTTTAAAGTTATGCTTGATCACTGATATTTCTTGATTCCACCCAGTTACATATTGTACAGTGGGCTCCATTAGAACCATATTACCATATAGCATGTTGTTACACTAGTGCACACATTACAATTAAGTTCTTCTGAGGTTGGAAATGTTCATGCAGTCACTGTTGAGCATGAACATACCTTGATAATGTATAAAAATTATAATTATTTAATTGTCAAATATTAATATTTTTACAGACTTCGAAGTACCAATATCGTATACAGAACCCGTTGAAATCTGCCCCTATATCTTATTAAATAAAAACCGGGTTGTTGTTGCCAGATTCTGTTGAAACGTTGTACCATCCTGGTTGAATGAAATCTAGAAGTGCTAAGTTTATTCTACACTCACTGGTCCAATTCGAGGATTGGTCAATATGTCATGCATTGTTGCACATGAATGGTATTGCCACACTGCTTCAACAGAGATGCCAAATATAGTGTCGGCGGCGTCTTTGCTAAGACTGAAAGCTATTACTGAGGAGGCATTTTTGTGATATTTCATAGACACAGCATGATGGGATGCAAAAATATATAATGAAACATGGATTTGATGCATATGTGTTTGAAATATTTTTTTCCGTGCATTTCATGACGATTTTAGCAATACTTTGTCAAACATGCAAGTGGTTCTTTATATGGAATTTTGCCGTTTAAGGCTCAAAGATATTTCTTCTTCCTTGCATAACAAAGACTTAGATGTCCAAAAATATCCTATATACCTTGTGTAAGTGGAGTTTCCTTTCTCCATGTGTACATACATAGTATGGCATTTAACTCCCTAACGGTGCCAATCAATCCAAATGTTTTCTTTGTTTCCTGTAGTATCTCTCTTGCCATCGGATCATTAGCATGTATTTCGTTATATAAAACCACCTCTGGGTCAGTTACAAGTTTGGAATCTTGACAAACAATAGCATTATCATTTTCAAATTCACGTTCAATGTTAGAAACATGTTGGCAAAATTCTAGCGAGTCTTTATTTTGATTATATAAATTATAAAGTGAATTTTTTAAAATTATCAGCCTTGTTGTCCCAAGGAAGGAAATTCTAAGGATCCGTTTGATCTCGTGGAGTTCATATTAAATAAGAATATTATATCAGTATACAGACGCGGCGAAAATTTGAAACTTTAGTTTATAAAACTTGCATATACACACAAGCACTAATATTTGCACGTTGCTTGTCAGTAAAATCGGTGATCTGAAGAAAGTAATTTTGATACTGGGTGAGGTGGGTGCGAAGACTTTATAAAACCCATAAAGATTATCCTTACAGTATTCATAATCTTCTAATCCCAACAATTAAATGATAATATCGTTTATCTTTTATTTACATATCTGCAATTGTCATCTTTACGCAACAGTTTCGTTAAGTATAGTTACCGTTCCATAATCGGACAAAAATGAAAAGACGAGGTCTGAAGTAAAAACTAGAATTAATCTGCACAAAGAGAAAGACAAGATAAAGGCAGTATGATACACATGTTGACGCAAAGTACCTGTTTTAAATTTCAGATAATGGCTTAGATGATACACTTGCTGACGCAAAGTACCTGTTTAAAAATGCAGATAATGGCTTACATGGAAATAAAATGACACTGTTCTTCGAGAGTCAAAAAGATTGTTTCATGCAAATGCTATCAACAAAAGCATGAACACTATGTACACAATATCCAATTATTAAACAATAAAATGGCTTAAAGGTATAGGTCTATATGACACATTTATTTAACATGGTATGTATCTTTTTTATTGCAAGAAAATATACTATAACGGGAGATAACTCTATTATATATACATCGTTATACATAGAAAGTATGCACAATGTCACTTGGGATGAACATAACTACAGAAATTCTGTTCTGAAAATGCATTATATCAGCTGTGGAGACAATTTGGTCAACAAAATAACTTTTATCTTAGAAAAAGAAGTCATTTTCTTTAATTACCAGATGTAGGCAATAAGAACTATTAAGTACATAAATCGCGAATTAGTAAATAGGAAAATATTGTCATTTGTATAATAATTACGGAGTCCAATTTAATTCAATCTAAAAGAAAGCAAGAAAGAAGAAAAATAAGAAAATAATCAGGGAACGAGTACAAAGAACTCAACGTAACAAGATAACCGTGTTGGATTTGTGATTTATAACAGAACAATTTTGATGGTAATACAAATACGATGTTTATTGATGAATGACTTGAATGAGAAAAGAATTATGATTAACACGTGCGTGTATAAGACCCAAATATTGGACAAAATTAGCACAATCCGCACGAACCTAATAATGCAAGATAAATGTGAATACAAATAAATGATCTTACACAGGAATAGAACAAAGGTTAATGATTTACGGTAAATTCACACGACGAAAAGAATAATGTGTTTTACTCAAATAGTAAAATAAGATGTATTTTACTTGTATAGTAAAATGTATTCACTCAAATAGTGAAAAAGAGGTACTTCACTCAAATAGTAAAATGATGAAAACAAAAGCGACAGATATCATACGCAATATCATTACAGTCCCCAAAACTCTGGGTATATCAAACCCCAAAATTGGTCCACAGCTAAAAGATTACATATATGGAGTAACACAAACACACTCCGTCACTAGCACACTTGGCAACCAGTCACACTGGTCAATCAAGCAGTCAGTATTTCATGTAGTCACCGACCATCATTCAATTCCTTGGTCAATCAAGCAATCAGGGCCCACCAATTCGGTCTACAACGCCCGATCACCTGCTAATCGACCAGCAACACTTTCACTCAGCTCTACGGCTGCTATGGTTCAGCTTTACAGCTGCTATGGTCAACGTCTATGGTTAGCTGTACAGCTGGCACTACGTCGACTTCAATCAGCTGAAAATACATCTAACACCGTGTACTATGCATGACACGGGCATACATGATAACACGTACGAGCTTATATACGGTCAGCTATACAAATTACATTACCGGCACAACATTACAAAGCAATAAACAGGTTCAGAAGTGAACCTACCCGTGTCCGATAAGAATCCTACTGTACTAAACGTTTCTTAAAAATGCAACTTTATATTGCTAATATAAATCTCTTACAAAGTCACAAACAGGAATAGAAAATATTTGCATTATACTACGTAAGCCGAAGCTACATAGAAAATACACAACAATAAACGTGGAAGTACAATAGTTATAACTTATACACAAGAAATTAATAAATAACTCACATACTTCTATAGCTGAAGATGTGCAAGTCCTTAAGTAGAATGCTCACTGACAAGACGTTCCGTAATGTAAAAATTTAGTATTACGGTGAGACATTTACACACAAACGATGCAACCCTACATCGTCTGTGAGCTGGAAGTATTCGTTTTATCCTATCGAAAGCACTTCGCACGTGCGGCATAAGATGACCCGAACTCACTGTTTCGAAATATTGTACAATATACATCAATCAACCCTCGGGTATCGTTGTACACAAAAAACGAATCCCGAATACATGTATTTAATAAATAACGATATACATACATTTCCGTGACACACAATTGATGTTGAAAATTAGAAAACAAGACTTACAAAAGAAAAGAAAATTTTAAAAAATTACTATATGTTCAACTCTTTTTCCAAATTATACCGCAGCCTGCAACAAGAACCTATTTGTACCTGATTTGGTGCTTCTATCCACGCACAAAAGATGGGGCTATTTGCGCAGTGTTTAGGAAATGCGGTCTTTCGTCAACAAGAGCATGAATACCTTCTGCTTTTGCTTTATTTGTACTGTTTAGATTTTTCTTTTTTGATTAATTTTAATTGTTTTATTTCAGGCTTTAGAAAAGCCCGAGGGTCACGGTCATAAAGAAATGGATGGTGGTTATGATAAGTGATGTACCAAGAAAGGAATTTGTCACGAATTTACTTCTATTACCTCACAGAAACATTCCTGGTGATTATAGTGACTATAAGAGACAACAAAATTAAGGAAAAAAGGTATATCATTTGAAACTGCATTCTAAAATTTCTGTCTCATTATTGAAAAGGAATAATAATTTCTTAAGTATCTATTATATTAATGTATGCATGTTTGCTGATTTCCTTACTGGGAATGTACACAACGCATAACTATGTGGTTGTTGGAGATGGTAAATAAATTCATTTCCAGAAGTGAATTAGTTTTAAATTTGAAACTTTACTTGTGAAACTTTTGTAGAGTTAACAATATCGGAAGACTGTATTGGTCAAGGCTGCACAAACATTTTCATTTGTACAGATTTCACGCCTGAATTTGATAGAGCCCCACCCCACCCCAAAACAAACATTGATTTAAATTATCGATATACCACTTTACTATTTTGAAGGAACAAAGAACGAATAAAAATCAGATGAAAGCGAATACTTAATGAAACCAGGAAGGGTGATGAGAGTTTGACAAATTCAGAAGGACCACTGGACTGACAAAAACGAGATGAAAACGAATACATCGTGAAACCAAAAGGATACGAGTATGAATAATAAATGCTACGTACATTTTTATTTCCGTTACTCCGGGAAATTGTACAAGTAATATTAAGATAAAAACAAATGCTATTTCCAGAGATATGATCATGAACATTACAATATATAATACAATCTATATTAAATATATATTATAATACCGTATGCCACTCGCTACAAGTATTGAGTAATCTATTATATAATTCAAGTCGTGTCATAAGTTTCATCATGGCCGCTCCAGTGCCTAGTGCTTTGAGCGTCTGCCTGTGATGAAGGAGGTAGCGGGTTCGTACCCCGGCCGAGCCATTCCAAAGACTTACAAAAATGGTACTAACAGGTGCCTCGCCTGGCGTTCAGCATTAAGAGGTTAGTGTAAAGACTGGTCGCCCGGGTGTCAGGATAATGTAACTGGGTGGGACATGATACTACATGTCTGCCGCACGTTGCCCCAGTGCTAGACATCACTAGTAACTGCCACACTACATACATCGTAGTGATATGACTGAAAAATTGTTAAAGCTATGTTACAAATCCAAATCACACACACACACACACACACACACACACACACACAGACACACACACACATTCATGACATAGGTTCTACGTCTTTAGTTGAACCAGATGTCACCAGAGGAGGAAATGTCTTCGGCACATGAAGAGTTGCATGTTTTGGAAGACAAAATGTATGAAGAGTTAGGTTAGTTAGTTGTCATACTCAGAATATCAGATATATACAGTAAAGCGTAACACCTATCAATAGGTAGAATCAAAAGAGATAAAGAGCCAGAACAATTTTCCTTGGTAGACAGGTGTCCTTTATAATTAACATTATAATAAAATTGGAGTAGTGTGTATGTGGGCACATGTCCATTAAAACTTTCTCAAATCCCAGGGCGGAACAAATGACATACTGTTTCAAGAGTACTTAGAATAATGTCGGATATATTCTAAATGTACAAATACTACATTGATGTTATCGAAATTATCAACGTTCATTCTGATAAATGATCAGTAATGTGGCCATATTGTATTGTGCAGGGATATATTACTCTTTGGCAATGCAAATTTTCCTTTTAGTGCATCGTGTTCTCTATAAATCAACTGAAATAGCATACCTGTAACTGAATCAGAACATCAGCTGCTGTTATCAAGATCAACGTATTCTTTCAATTTAATTTAATCCCATTGACATAACAAATATATGAGCTTTTTATTTTATTTTTTATATCTAGGTGAACTTAAAACGTTTTATTTATAGTTGTTACATTCAACTTAAATAATGACAATTTCCCACATATCGTGTGTTTAGAGGAAAAACAGCGAAAGACGCTTGAAGAGAAACGCTTAAATGCAATGTTACTAGAATAAAAGTAATGGAGAAAAATGAATCCAAAAATTCCATTCTGAGTAACCCGATGTAAATGTTATATACGATTTATCGCATTGAACACTAATGAACAATTAGTATACATAATCTGGTTTATTTGTAAGTGGAAATTGTATTTATTAAACAATAAATCAAAATATAGATAATCCACGATTTTGTTGTGCGGAAACCTATGTTGGAGAACGAGTGAAGATTTTACAACCAAAGGATCGAACGCTTGAACATAACTGACCGTGTATTCTCATTATTCCTACATTAACCACAAACAATTACCTGAAAGTCAGCTTTTAAAAAGTAACAACCCTTGTACAACATCTGACATTCTAATGCTTGAGTACAGAAACTCATGACGTCAAAGCCATCTTGAACCGAGTAAACCATATAAGACTATATTTTTGTGTGTCGTGTCTGTCAATCAGTCTAGGTACTTTTGCTTCATTTTAGCCAAGAAGTCATCAAAATCAAATCACCTAAAAGATACTTTGGCCACAATGACGAGGAAATTATGTCCATGTTGTACCAACCAGGACCCTCCCATTCTCATTCAACCTCTCACAGTCACCATGTCGACCAATGTCCTTATTCGGCAGCAACCACTGCATTGATGATTATCATCGGAGACGGGATTCACAACCCAAGTGATGGGTTAGTTATTGACGCGGAACGAGAGCATTACATCTAGTTTCAGCACATCCACTGTGGTAATTTGTCAAGAG
>JAECUM010016489.1:0-82897 GCA_016617855.1 Megalonaias nervosa | reverse complement strand
GAGCCATCATGTGATCTAAAATCATGGGTTAAAACAGCCATTTTCAATTAGAAATTTCAGTCGTATTCCACACCTTTAGAGCTCAAGGTGTTTTTATTGTTGATGCCAGTTTGTTTTGAAGTTCATCTAATTTTTAGGATTTAATAATTTATATTCTCTGGAAAACAACACAAGTGCTTTTCTTTATAAAAATTCTGGGATGAAGACATTTAGTGGAAATTTATTCTGGAATGCTAAGCAGAACATTATAAATTGTGATTCAACGAGGAACTGTTGCCATCAGTACAATGACCTCCTCTGATGTCATCGCCTTCCATATTGGAACTTCATCGAGATTCGAACCTGGATTCAATTAGAACTGTTTAGTGATAGGACTTATATTTTTCAGTTCTAGGAATAATTTTTGGATTATATTCACAAACCGTAAGTCTTATTTCATATTTTTATCTTGTTTTCTAGGGAAATAAATTATTTTGTTAAAACTTATAAAGCTTGTTGGCTTCACTCTTTTCTTTTGTTACTTTTGTATGAGCTTACACGTAACAATATGTATAAACAACTGAATTTTAAAATGGTAATTTGAAGGTGCATTAAATAATGGGCCCCATTTTTGACCTGACGAATCTTTTATTTTTCCAGTTGTTTATTATGTGAATTGTAAATGTTTGTTTTGCATTTTCAATACTTTGTGTTCATTTTTCAGATTGATAATAAGGAACTGAAGTATTTAGAGGAGTCGTCCACTCCAATCAAAAGCTGTCATGATTCGGATACTGATTCTGATGTTGTCATAGAAAGTGAGGAGATGATAGATCTAACAGTTGTAGAGTCAGAAAATCCATTTCCAAACTGTGATAATGGGGTGTTGAATAACAGAGGTGATAAAGGAGACAGAGGATCTAGTCTACCTGAAAGAACAAGTGAAACAGAAAGCAGTTACCTCAGTGTGGAAAAAGATTTGAATCGGATGGAAAATGAAGACAAAAGCAAATCAAATAATAGAGAGGAGAAGAAGGATGATGAAGGAAAGAAAGGAAATGACATGAAGATGACTCAGGACAAGCAAACACCACAGCAAAATTCAAAGCCGGCACCACAGAAACAACGGTATAGTAGTCTGAAGGATGCAATGGAGATATCCAGTCCAGTAGTCAAGGACTTGTTTCAAGCAAAGGAGCAGAATTTTTCCACACAGAAGGCTGAGAAGTTGCTGATGAGGACGGGAAAGGTATGGGTGACTCAAACATGGAAGGTGGATTTGTAGTTTATCATACATCTGACTAGTATGCATTTTCTTTGGCTAAAATCAGTCACATGAAAACATGTTATGAGACCATTCGGGGTTAGTAGGAGAAAATACTAAGTTATTGTGACATGACTTCATGAATGATGTCATTTTGTAATGAAGTTACTCAGTGTTTCCCAGCTGCTTCCACATTAAAATGGTATGAAAATAGCTGTAAAGAGAGCATTAAAGTGATTAGGGAGTAATTTCCTTGCATGGTTTGTTAGTGACCTGGTATGGAATGGTAACTAGTTGATAGAAAAGTTACCTTGTCCCATAGTCACGAAAATGCCTGAATAAAAATATTGAAGTCATGCAGTTTCCAGTTTTGATATTCTACAAATTTGCTGAGAGTGATATTAGAGTTAAGAAAGTTTTGGTATGGTCTTGTAGATTGAATCCCTACTTACATGCCAGATTTGAATACTACTGCAATATTCCTTTTGGCATTTGAGTCTGAGTTCACTTTTAGTATTCACATTATTTTATGACTTATGTGGACTTGGTCTGGCACAAGTGTCTAGCCTGACAAGTTTCCTATTCACTTAGTATCATTCCATACTGGTTACACCACTCCCTCGATAACTTGCACCCTGATAAATCGCAAACCTGCTTATAATGCAAGGTTGGGTATGGATCCCATTTTTGTAAAACCAGAAAATAACCCCAAAAATTGATCCCAATTTGTTTAACTTGAGGAAAATTGTGATGAAAATTGGTAACTGAAACTTGATATATTGCTCATTTTCTTGTTGAAAGCCGTAGATAGGACATGGAAATTTTAACCAACATTATAAAATTATAAACTTTTAATAAGAAGTCATATATTTTTGCTATATTTTCTTATCAAACAATATTCTTGGTACGCCATAAATAACAATATATAATGAAATTTCAATCAATGAAATATCACTTATGTTTAGTGGAGGCAGTACTTTAATAAATAAATACCAATTAAATAATTTTAGTAAGTGAAATTTGTGATTTAGTTTTATATGTTAGTTTGGTTGAAGTCTAAATGTAATGTGCCCTCTTGTATTTAAACGTAAAATGTGTCAATCTACCATAACAGCTATGTCTGTGAACATTTCTCTGTGAACCCTGTTACATACTGTGTTTTCATAGCTAACTTGAGAAAATATTAGTTCTGTTGTTTAACTGAATTAAAAGCTGACCACTTATGTATTATCATGTTAATTACGATCAAATAAAGCAGATGGAATAAACAAAAAGTTAAAAGGCATGCAAATCCTACATGGGTAAAATCTAGTGGCCCTGGTTGCATGCCAGGTGAACTCATTTCAATTGATCAATCAAATACTGTTATAAATATTATTTTGTAAGTAATTAAACAATCTTAAATTATTAAACTACCATAGTCATAAATGTGATCAAAGATCACAAGGCAACCAAGTGAAACAACTACTTTGTAAAATAAAGAGCTTTGTTTTTGGGTACATGTGAAGTTTGTTGAAACCAGTTGGAAAAATGTTAACAATCTTTCAGAAGTTGGGCATCTTGAAAATAAATGTAATTTATTCAAAATAATAAATGTGATTTATACAGAATAATGAACAACTTCATTTGAAAAAGAACTTTATTGATAATTATTCTCAGGGTGATTATAAAACAAATATTTGGTCATTAAACTGCCCAGTACCCCCCCCCCCTTCAATTTTCTAGATGTCTAGCCAGGATTGCTATCACTAATTTATTTGGAGGTCCCTTGGTAACTCTCACCCTTGCTTGTGGTGCAGTCTATGTTTTTGGACACCGTTGTGTGTAAGTTATCATGGGAGAGGTGTAACTAGCAAACCTTGTAACTAATAATACAATTCTCTCAAATATTGCTGTCTGGACTGAAGAATAAAGATTATAATTGCAAAGTAAGGATTTGATAGTTACATTTTGTTGACTAGTAATATTACGGTAGTGCAGTTTGTTCAATTTTAATGAATCACGTACATACTGAAAAATTTCTAATCATCCCTTACATCATAATTATAATGATTAGAACACTTTTTAAGTTTCATGCTTCATTGGGCTTGACATTTTAATTTATATTTGATCAGTCTAGTTGTATTTTGCAATATCTGTGTGCTTATACTTTGCAGAATCTTTTGTAATGTATGAGTGTTAATGATAATAATTTGATTTGTTTTAAAGAAATTTCTGTTTATAGGTTAATACTTCACAGTTATATGAATTAGTATTCAGCAAGATATTTCCACACAGTATTATATTCTTAGCAAGCCTGTTGATGTCATGAAAATAACAACAAAAAGTCAATGTAAACTGCAATATTGATGCATAGAATACATAATAATACGACTAGGTATGAACAGTGGATTAACTATTTTCTCTTGGCAGGTTGTGGCCATTATTGAAAAGAAGCACACCCGTGCCTGTACAGGACACATTCGTCCCCTCCCAGACAAGAATCCAGACAGGGTTTTGTTCAGCCCTATTGATCACCGCTTGCCCAGGATTCTGTTGCCCATGTCTGATTGCCCTCCAGGTATTCATTGGTTTTACACAGTGATAGGTCAGCCCATAAAACCTGGCTCAGGTTTCATTCACCTTGTCAGAGTTTCTTTGCAGGTTCAGATTTTACCCTATAATGTGTATGACAAATGTACTTCTTCTGTTTGGAAGATCATGCTGTAATGTGTTCCAAGTTTAAGTGAAGACATAAAGTTGGTAATAAGCTTTTTTAAAGCATTTATGGAGTGTAAAACAAAGGGTGTGGTGAACAAGGTGCGTCCTGCATATGATCAAATGAGTAGTCTGAAATGACCTGTCTGTAAGTATTTTTGTTATCTTGCCATGGATGAATTAAGTTAATATGTGTATTGATAATGCATTGTATCTTAGGCTGTGTATCTTGTATTGTACCTATACATTGTACAGGTGTATCATTTCACCCCTAGATGAGTGGGGGTCAAAAGTCAAATTTTCATAGGTAATATAGGCTTGTGTTGTTACCTAAACTTCACCTACACTGATTGAAGGAAGATCATCATATTTGGTGTGATATTTCACAGTGGGAAGAAAACAATGAATGATTCAGAGTCTTGTAGATGGAATGAGAGGTGGGTGAGAATGGTGGAAGTGGAGGCGGAAACAACCTTAATAATTACTAATTTGTTTTGTAGTTTTAGCTTGACGAAATCTGTTGCAACTTATTCCGTTATTTAACAGACTTCAAGGAGAGGCCCAATGACCATGCCAAGACGCTGTATATAGCACGGATAACAGATTGGCCAGAGAACTCTTTAATGGCATTAGGGTAAGTTCATGTTCTCATGTATTTTTGACAATGTATTTTATGACAAAACAGTAAATTAAAAAATATGGGAATTAATTAATGGTTTTATTACCTCACCTGGCTAAAAAGTCAAATAAGCTTATGGTATGTCCCTGTGTACAGTGTGCATCATGTGTTGTACATTGTACACCATTTTTCACACATGAACATTTACTACTTTCATCTTTTTTGCTTAGCAACTACTGGACCAAATTTGGCAGAGTAACAGTTCATGAAGACACCTCATGTTTTTATATATGTTCCTCTTCATTCAGATACGGCCACCATTACTGAAAGTAGAAACACTTCTAAACTACTTCTTCTCAAAGGGTGCTAAATAAAGCAAAGGACTAGGTTCACTTTTAATGAAAATTGGCTGTATGTCAGATTTAATGATATTTTTTTAATGTGTCTACTATATGGATATTTCATTAAGTAGTTTTTTTTGCCATTGATATTAGTCTTTACTGTGATTTTTTAATGCAAAATGACTGACATCATATACAGTAGAAAACGTCACAAATGTGCATCAGCCTTATGAGTGATGATGTTTGTGTACTACAGTATATACATAGAGGTGCAAGGAGAAAAGTTCATATTTTTTTTCTGTTTATATTTATTGAAACTGACACGATTCATATTACATATATTATTCTAAAACATTCTTCAGTATGGTGAACATTTCTTCTTCATATTAAGGCTTGTTTCATTAGGTGCTGATGGTTCTCATTTGTATCATTTGAAATTGTTACACACATAAGCAACTCTAAATATTGCTCTCATTATCTGTTGTAATACTGATAATCATGTAAATATTTTGGGATCCTTCTCAGTGCCTGGTCTTTTATTTTGTACACGACCTCTTCTCCAAAATGAAAATTATTGTTTTCATACATTTCTGTACTGTGAAAAAATAATTATATTTTCATGTACAAGAACTTACATGAAATTCAATAAGTCACTGTGACCTACATTTAGTTAGGTCAGTATAATGCAACCTTAAAAATAGACCACTGTGGTCTTTTTCACACGTTGACACTAGTTAAGTTTTCCATTTATGTCACTTTCTTTTGCACATTTGACTTTAGGGTTGTATACAACAGTGAAAGGAATTTCTGATTTTTGCTGTTTTCTTTTGGTTGAGGAATTTCATTTACTAAATGTAGTAAGGGTTTCCACAAACTCCTTCATTGTCTCTGGTATGAAACAGAAGTGCATATGAATCTTTTTTCGTGATGTATGTTGCAAGCTTTACAACTTCATTGATTTGAATTGTAAAGAGAATTTGTCCCATCGCAAAAGTACGTTAAGGTGTGCATCGACCAGTATGTGCAGTTTATAAAAACCTATATACAAGTTTAAAAATGCATGCTTTCATATTGATTATGTTTGTTGATTCATGCATGTCAAGATCAAGAAATTAATTCACTTGCAGTGCTTGCACATGCAAGTTCCATAATTGTTAGCACTTATGAATTAGTACTCAAAATTGACATGCAGATGTGTATTATCATGTATCTAAACTGACATCAAACATGCAGCCACACAGACTTCTAATGGAAATCATCACTAGACATAACTAGTTCTTCACATACATGATAATTAATGAAAAGGAAGGGGTACATGTGGCAGAGTCTTGGTTTTGTTTGGTTGTTTGAAGTGTTATCATATGTAAAATTATTTATGGTAATGTAGGAGATAATGGTCTTCATTTTAATACAGATTTGAGCACATTGAATAGTGGTTTCTCTTTGTTAGTTGGGTTTTAGAAAATTGACATTTCTTTATGATCTGGAAAGTAAATATTTAGTATTTGAGTTTGGTTGAAGATAATTGAAAATTAAAAATATCCAATATTTCATAATAAATGTTTTTACAGTATTTATACTATAATAGGCAGGGGGCAATAGGTGCATGGAAGGGGAAGGGAGACATATCTTATATAGTTTTTGAAAAGTGGAAATTTGGCTTATTGAGACTAAAGGTTTTGTTAAAATACTTGTTGTTGTTGTAGGGTTTAACGCCACTTTTCAGCACAAGATAGGCTATACATGGCGGCCAGTATAAATGGTGGAGGAAGAACTTGGGAAAACCCCGGAAAGGACCACTGACCCACGAGAATTGCTAAAATAGAACTATGCGCAAATTATGTTCAGAGATTGGTATATCATTAACATGATCTTATTATGAGGGGACATTTTAATACATACTGGCATATCATCAGACATGATCTTATTATGGGAGAAATTTTTATACAGATTGGCATATCACAGACATCTTATTATGGGAGACATTTTTATACAGTGTTACGTATATGTAATTAAATTGCTTGTGTGTTAGTTTTAAAATTCTTTTTTATTTTATTTTTGTTTCATTACATTTTATTGTAATGATTATTGCAGGGATTCAAAATTCTTTTTCAGTAATTCTGTTTATCTAAGACGTAAAACGTGTTACATTAGCAATATTTTTAGTTTACCTTGGTCTGCGGTAGTGTAATTGCTACGCGAAAACAATTGGCTATTGCCAAGGTCATTTCGTCTAGTCTAAATAAACAATGTTTTATTTTTATATTTATTTCAGAGTGATAGTAGATAGGGGTTCTTCCTACGTGACGAATGGCATTTTTCTTATTGCGTATTTCAAGTGTTATGAGACCACGTAATCTATCTCGCGAGAACGGGATGATAATTTGGGTGAATATATAACCCTTTCTGAGCGCTCGTCAGTCAGTTGTATTCCTGATACCTAGAAGGCCGGATAGGTTATTTTGTTGTTGAAACCAGATTGTTTTTGAAGTTCATTTGTTTTTGGAATTTAATAATTTATTCTCTAGAAAACCAAACGATTGTACTGTTTTATAAATTCTGGGAGAAAGAAATTTATTGGAAATTTATTCTGGAATTATTTGGAAATATAAACTGTGATTCAGTTGAGGAATTGTTGACATTTGTACAAGGACCATATCAGACATCGTTGCCTTCCATATTGGAATGTCGTTGAGATTCGAACTTGGATTCTGATAGAACTATTTAGTGATTGGACATGTACTTTTCATTCTTAGGATTAAATTTTGGATTATATTCACAAACCGTAAGTCCTATTTTCCAATTTTTACATTGTTTTCTAGGGAAATAAATTATTTTGTTAAAATATACAAAGCTTGTTGTCTTCACTCTTTTCTCTTGTTATGATTGTACGAGCCTACACATAACAACAGAATGGCATATCACAGACATCTTATTATGGAAGACATTTTTATACAGAATGGCATGTCAGAGACATCTTATTATGGAGACATTTTTATACAGAATGGCATATCACAGACATCTTATTATGGAGACATTTTTATACAGAATGGCGTATCACAGACATCTTATTATGGAGACATTTTTATTCAGAATGGCGTATCACAGACATCTTATTATGGAGACATTTTTATTCAGAACGGCGTATCACAGACATCTTATTATGGAGACATTTTGATACAGAATGGCGTATCACAGACATCTTATTATGGAGACATTTTTATACAGAATGGCATATCACAGACATCTTATTATGGAGACATTTTTATATAGAATGGCATATCACAGACATCATCTTATTATGGAAACATTTTTGTACAGATTGGCATATCACAGACATCATCTTATTATGGAGACATTTTTGTACAGATTGGCATATCTCAGACATCATATTATGGAGACATTTTTGTACAGATTGGCATATCACAGACATCATCTTATTATGGAGACATTTTTGTACAGATTGGCATATCTCAGACATCTTATTATGGAGACATTTTTGTACAGATTGGCATATCACAGACATCTTATTATGGAGACATTTTTGTACAGATTGGCATATCACAGACATCATCTTATTATGGATACATTTTTATACAGATTGGCATATCAAAGACATAATCTTATTGTGGAGACAGTTTTGTACAGATTGGCATATCACAGACATCATCTTATTATGGATACATTTTTATACAGATTGGCATATCAAAGACATAATCTTATTGTGGAGACAGTTTTGTACAGATTGGCATATCACAGATATCCTCTTATTGTAGACATTTTTTTACAGATTGGCATATCACAGACATATTATTATGGGAGACATTTTTGTACAGATTGTCATATCACAGACATGATCTTTTTGGGAGATATTTTTATACAGATAGGCATGTCACAGACATGATCTTATTATGCGAGACATTTTTATAAATGATCTTATTGTGGGAGATATTTGTATACAGTTGTAATTGTCTGGTCTGACCATGAATGGGAACCAAACTTTCATCCAAATTAACCACTGAGCCAAAATGCTCTGACTGACCAATTTATTAGAAAGAATGTAAGATGGATTAGGAGTTGTGGCCACTGTTGACAGGCATCCTGAATACTGAGTGCCTAGGTAAGACATATCGAACAGTATATAATCAAGTGTGGTTTCCTGCAAATACCACTGAAGTATTGCTACATGTTTTAGAAATATTCAGGAAACACAGATCCTACAGCTTCTATTTTCCAGAGAATAAGTGCATGACAAACAGTGATTGAGGCAGTCATCTGGAACAGTTGTTTTGGGGAACATCACCCCACATCATGTGAAACATGCATGTATATGAGAAGAGAAAAATAATCATGAAGTTTAGTTGAACCTGCATTTTGCAGAATGGAAAGATACAGGTATCAGTTTTCTGACAGCAAAAGTATTGTAAGAAGTCTTAAATGTTTGTGTTTATGTTATAGTTTAAGTTATTGCAAGCCATCAAGGAATCTCTATCGCAGATTGGACAATGTATTACAGTAAAACCTGTTATGAGAGACCGCCCCTTCTGCCAACAAAAAGTGGTCTCTCAAGACAGGTGGTCTTTCATAGCAGGTTTGTACAAAAATACGTTTCCAAGGTCCAGTTTCAGAACAATTTCAAGAAAAATAACCACAATCACTGTACATATATTCTATTCTTTATTAGTAGTTGTTGCTAAAATATTGTATGCATTCATCTAAAAACAAAATTATATTGTAATAAAGATATACTTCTATCATTAAACATGAAATCACATTTACATTTGAAGATCACATATTTTAGCATATGAAATTGTTTCTGAATTACTCGTTTTCCTTTATAACAACCTAAATTTATTTTACCAACGTTTAAACCACTTTTTTGCGAGTGGTCTGCGAGTGGTCTGCACTTTTTCACTTCTTTCAGTTACAATAATTATTTTCTCTAGCATTAAAATTTGTCTCTTTTTAGTTGGAGGTTCGTCCATTGTTATTAAATTTATAGGTGTTAAAATTATTAGTGCTCAGAAAAATCTATACATGTGCATTGCGTATCTAAAAAAAAAAAACAAAAAAAACAAAACAATTATCTCATCCATAAACAGGACCGTTTACTCAGTGACAAAAGCCAACGGCTTCATTAAAAGATGACATACAGGGATTAACTCTGTAAGCAAAATGTGTAACCCGGTCGCAGCAACTTGAATAGACGACAGCTTTGTGATTGGGATGTCATCACTTAACATGGGGGGGGGGGAACAAACATCACAAGTCTTGAGCACTATCAATCGAATCCCGGAAATGATTCTCTCTTGCTGGTTTAATAGACAATGACTTTATTCACCCCCGGCAATACCGATTAACTCGAGACAAACAATATACGCAGCCACTTTGTCAACTTTGGCTCTTCAACGGCATTTCATGACATATACATTAGCCTGGTTTACGGACTGTAACATCTATCACCGGTAGCAACAATCCTTTTTTTTAATATTTCTTTTATGTTTCTTTTTGATCAGAACAGTCTATACTAATCAAGCGGTCGTTGTAATAATTGATTACATAAAGGTCACTGGTGTCTGTCTGTTCTCGCGATACAGTCGTCATAGGGATGCCAGGTCCTACAACGGCTAGGAAGCAAGTTAAGTGCGGAATAATTAGTCTGGTTCCCTGCTCTGTATGCTTTCTGCGTTCCTCACCCCTGTACGAATAACGGAGAACAACACAGGGAGCATACAAAGCAGGGAACCAGGCTAGGAAATAATCTACATATACTTTAGTCTGGTTTACGACAGAAACTGTAAATTGCTATAAACCTAGCGGAAAAAGTTCAGATATCGGTAGCCAGCCTATTTTTTTTATTTATTTATTTATTTTTTTTAAATTTTTTTTTTTAATATTTAGAACGGTATGAGCGGTTGTTCTTACAGGGATTAAATAAAGGTTGGTGGAGTTTATCCTCATTTTTTTTGTGATGCGGTCATTCATAGCAGTGTCGAAATGCATATTTTGCCAAGAAATCGCGGTCGCTGGTCGCGTTCAGCAGGTGGTCGCTCATAGCAGAGCGTTTATAGAATAAAATCGATCCGTGCATTACGATTGTAGTCGTACATGACAGGTGGTCGCTCATAGCAGAGGTCGCTCATGACAGGTTCTACTGTATATAGAACCCCTTGTTTTAATAATATATATGAGGCCAATTTGAAGGATGGGAGTAGGCTGAGGAACTCAGAATTTGTGGTTTGGAAAATCAGAATTTATGTTCATCTGAAAAGGTCTAAACTTGTGTTCATTATGCAATATTCATCATCTCCCATATCACAGCATTCAACAGTTTTAAGAGTTTGAGAAAAATAGGATGATATTTTATGTGAAATACTATCATGCTACATTATGGTATGATTAACACTTTCAAGAACTTGAGAAAAATTACATAAGTTGAAGGTACAAATTTATGAGTTTATATTTATGATCTATTTATGATAATTGACAACCATAATCTATGCCTTACTACAAGGTTGAAATTAACAACCTGAAACTTACTGCATCTCTTAGGTAACCTTCTAAATTTTAGGCAGATGTTAATTATCATTTTGAAGATAAGGTAGCACTTGATAACCATTCTGTGTATGTTTCCAATTCATCATTAAAAGTGACTATTTGTATCCCAATGACAGATCATTGTAAAACTTTGCACAGTCATCCTTGTTTAACCAGGCTTCTCTAAGTCCATTGACCTATTTATTGTTATGGATATATATATATTGTTTGTTAAAAGTAAAAAAAAGTCTTTCCCATTAATTTTGAATTCTACACTATTAATTCTTAAAGTTTTGTAATTATGCATTGTCTTCCAAATTTTTGTATTGGGAACTTTTTTCTTATTAAACTTTGGCAAGTTTTGTCTTGAAGAAAACTAATTATTTTTTACCAATAATTATTTTTACAGCTAAAAAATTAGTAAAAAGTGTTCAGAATATTACTAACAGTAAGGTATTGACATCAAGGTAGTTATTGTTCCCAATGTGTTTCATAGAAGACTGACAGAAACTATTGATCCTGTTATGTCACAGGGTGTGTGTGAGAGTGCATGACTGTGTGTTAGTGCATTTCCAATTTGTAATCCAGAGACTAAAACATCTGGTGGGGGGGGGGAGACACCAAAATCATGTATTTATTTCACATATGAATTAACCTTTTCATTCCAAGCAACAACCGTATGATTGCATAGTTATTTGATGGCAAATCTCAACACTGGTAGTTTCACAAATATAGTCCTGGGGCTTAGTTCAGGATTGTGGTGGGGAAATACCCATTAGGCTAATAATGACTACTCATCTTTTTCATCTTGTGAAAGATTATCTCTCTCTCCTTCTGGCTGTTAATCCCTCTCTGAAGAGGGGTCAGCCACATGGGTTCTCCTTCTCCATTCAGTTCTCTTATTTTATATTTTGCAGTTAGTCTGAGTTTCTTCAGATCCTGCTGTACCACATCCATCCATCTTTTCTTCTGCCATCCTCTGCTCCATTATCCATACACTTCTGCTGTCTTGATTCTTCTGATGCAGCTGTTTTCTTCCTTATGTTCCATGTGCCCATACCACCGCAGTCTGGCTTCATGAACCTTGTCTGTGATATAAGCTACTCCCAGGTATACAGTTGATGTCTTCATTTCTTTTCCTCTCTTTAAAGACTGCTCCAGTGGCCTAGTGGTTAGAGCATCTGCCTCGGATGCGGGAGGTCGTGGGTTCGATCCCCGGCTGAGTCATACCGAAGACTTACAAAAATGGTACTAACAGCTTCCTCACTTAGCGCTCAGCATTAAGAGGTTAGTGTTAGGACTGGTCAGCCTGGTTTCAGGATAATGTGACTAGGTGGGACATCATGCTACCTGTCTGCGGCATGATGCCCCAGTGCTAGACATCACTATAAACTGTCACACTGCAGACATCGTAGTGATATGACTGAAATTTTTTTAAAGCTACATTAAAAATCTAAATCACACACACACACACACACTCCTCTCTTTAAATGAGATCCCAAGTATCCAACATAGCATTCTAATTTCTGTTCTCTCTTCCCCCTTAGTAACCATGCTTCTGCTCCATGTATCAGCATGTGTCTTATCATTGTTTTGTATTCTTTTCCTTTAACTCTGACTTGCCTTGCATCTTCCAATCACAGACTACACCTTATAAGTCTTTCCACTTTTGCGAGGTTGCCTTGATTCCCTGCTTGACCTCCTTCTTGCATCCTCCCTTAGTTATTATCACATGATCCCAGATACTTGAAGGTCTCCACTTCAATAAATTTCCTTTGCTGTCTGTTTATTACCAAGTGTTCTTGAATCTTTGAGCATACCATGGTTTCTGTTTTGCTGGCATTGATTTTAAGGCCTTTACTTTCTAAGGCACTTTACCATCTGATGAACCTTACCTGAAGGTTCATCACTGAATCTTCTGTCAAAATCAGATCATCTGCGTACAGCATGTCCCATAGTACCTCTTGCCTGTCAGTTTCACTGGTGGCATTCATTACAGTTATGAACAGTAATGGACTAAGGGAAGATCTTTGATAAACACCAACTTGTATTTCAAATCCTACTGTATATCTCGCACTGCTTCTCACCATCATTCTTGCTCCTTCATACATGGATTTAATGACTCATATAGTCTTTTCAGTAACTCAGTTTTTCCTTACACTCCAATACAGAACTTCTCTTGGCACTCAATCAAAAGCCTTTTCCAGATACATGAAAGTCCAGTATCTCTTGTTTTTCACTTCCCGAATATTTTCTTGCATCTGCCTGAGAATGAAAATTGCATCAGCCATGAAGCCAAATTGATTGTCATGAATGTTTACCCTTCTTTTGATACATCTTTTAACCACTCTTTCATACATCTTCAACACAATTCCCAAAAGTTTGATTCCTCTGTAGTTTCCACATTCAAGTGCATCTTCTTTTTGTTTGTAGATAGTCACTATCTCACTCGTTCATATCTGGTAACTTTTCCAGCTTTAGAAAGTCATTCAGGATGGTGTACAACCAATCTACACTATTGTATGTCCATATGTTTGCCCCAAATCTATTTCATCATGACAGCACAAAAACTATTAAACTTAGATCTTTGAAAATTATAATTACTTTATCAAGGTTATAAATAGATAACCTAGTTAAATTTCAGTCAATTACATCAGTTTAAGTTAGCACAGTTAATAAATGCCACAGGAATTAGCAATTATTCTGTTTTTTTATTCAGTTTTTTTGTGGGGAGAGAGATATACCAGAGAAAGCTTTACCTGCTAAGATATTGCTACAGATACTGGTATTGTCTGTAAAAGAAAATATATTAGTCGATTGAAATTTAGTTTGTTGTTACTAGATATTGTGTTCTGTACAGAATGGAGTCTAGTCATCCCCATTTCTATTGCAAATTGTCTGTACATCTTTCATGTTCTTGTCCAGTTCATATCTCTAGAACCATCTGAGATATTTCCATGAAACTTGGTGTGAATTTGCATCCTCACAAGAATTTGTGTCCCATACATAATTTGTCTTTAATGTCAGATTACACTAATACCGTTATTAAAGTTATCTCCCCATAAGCACTTGCATTATATATACATCATGATAGAATTATAGCAGATTGTTGATATAGCCAAGTAGGTTTTAGTATTTTAACAGATTCATTATACAAATGTTTCATTGTAATGCTTTTTTCCTAAAGGTACTAGATTTTTTTCATAATAGACTAGGATACACATCTTGTTTAAATCTATGGACTGGATTATTATGCAACTTTTACAAAGTGCAAGAAGGGCAGAAAGTTTGTAGTCGTTAGTCTGCATGGGTGATGTTGTTGCAGGCTAGTCAGAAACAAATTATTAATTTTTCAAACTTTTTTAGGCGTTTAGCAAGAAGTCTTGGCGAGGCTGGTGAAATTGAGCCAGAGACAGAAGGAATATTGATAGAGAATGGTGTGGACTACAGTGAATTTCCAGAAGAGGTTAGTTTGTTAAGTTGAATGGTTGATATATTGGACAGGAGGAAAAGAACACTTTTTGGATGACTTGAAGGCAAATGCAGAAGTTGACAGAGATCTTTGAGATCGATAGAGGAAAACTGGGCAGCTGTAAAACATTTTCTGAATGAGTGGCCATGTAAACTCATATTGGTCTTTGAGTTCTATCCAGCAGAAGATAAAAGTTCATACTGCATTGAAAGTCAGACAGTGCAAAGTGTCATAAAGACAAGAATTAGCATCAGATTGAGAAAGATTTTTATCTTCTCCTCCTTATCATCTTCTTCCTCATCAATTCACAAATTACTTAAGCAAAATAAATGCCTTATTTCAGTTATATAACCAAACAATAACATGCCTTTCCATTTGCCTCTATCATTGGAGTAAAAGAATTACTGTTTACTAATTAGTATTGAATGAAAAACAGAAATTCAGACATGCTGCAACATTTTAAAGTTTCATTTAAAGTATATCAACACATAGAAATACCTTGACTACCAGTACTTTTGACACTAATTTCCTTCCAAGTATATTGCAAAATATCTTAACTTCTAAATTTGCTTGGAGTATGGTGTGTTTGTATACAAGTTTGCTTGTGTGTGTGTGTGTGTGAATCTTTTCTGAAGTACAGAGGGAAAAGTTGCATTCAGAGACATCTTTACCTTGGGGTGAATCCTTAGAATGAATTTTGACTGCGGGAGAATTCAACCTCAGAGCCAATTTTCTGAGGTGAAAATGGATAAATGGAGAAAAATCTGTATTTTACTTAGCCATAAATGTTTTCATGCATTGTTACTGCCAGAATATGTCACACAAGAAAGATGATTTTTGACTTCCATGCTCCTGAGATGTGTTTTGAAAAATATTTTTTTAAAATAAATTTATGAGATAGGAGAGAGAGACCTTTCTATGCCCATAAACAGTTGTATTTAATGTTCTTGGAAAACTATCACCTTACAGCAGTTTGTTGATCGTCGTAGAAATGTTTGAAAGGTTAGGTAGTCAGAGAATTAAGAGTCAACTATTGCAAAGACAACTTAATGGACTGACAATAAATAGGGTGATATTGTGTTAAACATGGCTGTGAGAGAGAAACAAGCCAACAAAACTAAATTTTAGAGCTCATTGTTGACAGATTTGGAATTTTAGTAAGCACTTCAGGAAGTCAGAGCATAATAACATGTACCACAAACACCACATCAGCATTTGATAATTCTGAAGTGTATGACATCCACTGACATAGTAACACCACCCAGCATCTTAAGAAGGAAGGCACAAATGCAGAGCTCAGTCCCAAAAGTAACTATCATGTTTAAGCATGCTAAATAGCGTGGCCATTGCATATTTGACACCCCCTCACAGCAATTCAGATATGAAATAAAATTTTCTATTGCTGAGAAAACTCAACAAGATCTATGAATTTGTTTGAACAATAGTACCATCCAGCCTCTTATTAGTGCATAAATGTACTCTAATGACACATCATGTTAAACCCCCTTCTGATCTGTTGAGAGCAGTTGAAGACTACATGTTGTCAGGGATTGATCAATTGTTGGTGTAGGGGTGGTAGGGTGTATTTGGTGGATGGGGGTAAGAGCCTTTAATATTAGTAAAAAATAAATGCAAAAAACAATGTTTGGTTTGATTTGTTGACAAAAAAACAACAATTATATACATTACAAGTGTAAATTATATCTTGATGTGAAATAAAAATAAATATCTTGGTTGGAAAGAAAATCTCATGACCTCCTCTCTCTGAAAATTAAATGGTCAACTCTTTAAGACAGTATGCCACTGTTGCATGAATTTTTATGACCAGAACATGGCATAATTCAAAGTATGTAAGATTTTGTCTGTGTTTATATACATGTGTGTGTATGGTGGTTATATTTGATAATGCTGTTTTTTGTTCTACAGTGCAATAAATACTTCAAAGAAAACATATTTGTTTTTTTTTGTATTTTTGTGTTTATTATATTCAAAATTGAATTTCCAGTCAATTTTTATATTCTTTTATGAGTAGGTACATTAATTTCAGTTGTACAACTTTCACTTTGTTGGGATGCACACATGATCCTTACAGCACTGTTTTTGAGTCTGATCACCTTCTTCCCATACACTGTCTGTGAGATTGGCAGGTCTGTATTGCAGCACATGAACAAATATTTTGCATCTTATTGATTCAAGGGTTGATCTAACAGTTTTTATACTTTGCTTATACAGATAAAATGAAACTTTCTCATGATTATATATTAAATTTACAAAATTTCACTTATTAGCTTGGATTTGACTTATTTCTGCAAATACTGGATTAACTCTCATACATGGCACTACATGACTTGTGTTTTGTGTCCCACTTTATCTGACTGTCAACATTAGCAATTTTGTGACCTACTTGACCTGTTTAAGTTCCAATGATAGTGTAAAGTTATGGTTTGAGGTCCACAACTACGCAATTTTTGCTGTGCTTTTATAAAATTGATAAAAGTATGCATCCTGAGGACTGCTATGCTACTGTACCAAATGTAAGTCACAGTGACCCACTCTTTTGGCTCGTAACCTGTTTATGAAATAAAATAATTGCTTTAAACAAAACATGCAGACTGGTAAGTGTTATTGTTGTTTGAAGCTACATTTCTTGTTTCAAGGCTCATATTACCTTTTTTCTATGCAAGGCTTTGGAAAGTCTTCCCAAAGGGACACCATGGAAAATACCAGCAGATGAGATGTCAAGAAGGCGAGATTTTCGTCAACAGTGCGTGTTTACTATCGACCCAAGTACAGCTAGGGATCTGGATGATGCTGTATCTGTGGAACAGCTGGATGATGGCAAGTATTTTAATTAGGTATTGAATGTGACTTTTGGAGAATTTATGAGGTGATGGATGTAGCAACTAATGTACAAGCATCCAAACTTAAAAATCCTCCACAGCAACGTGACTGTTGTGTGTTTTTTGGTTGACATATTGCCTTGGGTATGGTCTGTTGGCTTATCACTGAGTGATATTTGAAGTGTTAAAACTGAAATTGAAGTATACATTTAATACTGGCCCAAATGCATCAGCACATGAATTATGGGTCTTCTTTAAATACATTACCCAATCATAATACCTTTGGAGAACTACTACTGTCTAGCAAATCCAGCCTCCCAGGTTAAAAACTTTTAGCCAAAAACTAAAAGTTACGTGCCCACCTAGGTGGCATTTGTGCAGAGTGATCTCCCCTTGGTACAGGGATAGACGCCAAATTCCAATAACATTTCAGTTACTGCTTCTGATTGTGCTAAGAAGTACACTCTTGTCACAAGAGACCTCACAAAAGCCAGAATCCACTTGGTAGATATACCACCACAAGTTGGAGGAGTTTTTCACTTCTAAGGAAAGTATACTCATTCTATATGTCCAAATTTTGCTCTTCCTATGCTGACATTGTTCTGCCTTTACAATTTTCTAACAGTCTGTCATCGTCTCACATTTAGGTACTTGCACATGTAGCCTATGCAACTTTACATTTAGTTTGGAGTATAGTTATTATTTTTATATGCATGCAAGTCTCTAGTGCTTGTAGAAAACTCTTATATTTGTATAGTTCCACTAGAAATGGGTATATACTGGTGAGTTTTATATACCAAGGTATTCTTAGTTTCCTTGCAGCAGGCTTTAAATGATTTTAGTTGTACAGGCTGCCCTTGAGCCTTCCTACAGGTAGTATTGTAACTTATATTATACCTGGACACTTCATTGCATTAATTGCTTGTCTGTTATCATTTATTTCCAGATAAAACATATTGTTTAGCTCTGGACTCACCCCGTGTTCAAAGACAGGTGTATTGAACTTACCTGTTCATGCTGTCTTTGTGCCTTCCTACAGGTCTTATTGTGGATTGATTTGAAAATATATTGATGCTTCATTGCCCTCATTAGGTCATCTGCTAGCACTAATTCATACTTGTATATGTGACACTTTATTGATTTTACCTGTAGAACATCATTGGGACTTTTTCTACAGGTAAAATTGTCTCATAATGGATATTGTTACACCTCCTGCCTTTTTGGACTGACATAGGACAATTGACCATCTTTCTGTTGGCCACCATTCAAGGTTGCACTATGAAGGCACTTTGGACTTGCATCTGTGATACCTCTGCAAACACATCCTCAAGCAATCACAATTCCTACTGATGTGTACACAGAGACCTATGGATGTGCACACAAGTCTCTTAAGACTGAGGTAGGAGAGGTGGTCCTCCCAGGATCATTATTTATTTGTCCACATCATCAAAATGGACACTGTTTTGGAAGGCCTGTTGTTGGTGGCTGGCAAACCTGCATGGGAATATAGATCTCATTCTTCCCAGTAACTTCACCGTGGTGATTGATCTCAGATGGCAAAGGAGGAGCAAGTTCTTGGACCTTTGTATTTTTGTTTGGGATTTTCTAAACATGGTGTCCTCAACGACAATCCAGTTTCCATCTGACATATCCTTGGCTGGCTTATGCTTTGGCAGACAAATTTTTCTGCAAGCAGGAACTTGTACAAATGGAATGGTCTTCTCATCCCTCAGTTTCATATGATACATACTCGATGGGATCGACTTGTGATGGACCCTAATGACAAGGTGGAATGCCAACAGTCCCAACCTTTGTCACATCAATCCTGGGCCCTAAGGTCTGGTTAACTGCTAGTTCCTTCATATTGGAATGGTTGAATGTATATGCATCTAAACACCTTGGATTATGAATGTGATACAGGAACCAAAAGTATCAGAGTTTCTCTTCATCCTGATTACTCTACTAAGATAGGGAATACAGGACCAACTGGTTCAATCCAGGAATATATTTCAGTGGTTCACACCAGAGCACTTTATTCCAGTTGAGACATCATACCAAAGACTTATAAATATGGTACTAGCAGCTGCCTCGCTTGGCACTCAGCATTAAGAGGTTAGTGCTAGGACTGGTTGGCCTGGTGTCAGGATAATGTGACTATGTGGGACATGATGATACATGTCTGCGGCATGATGCCCCAGTGCTTGACATCACTTTAAACTGACACACTGCAGACATTGTAGCGATATCACTGAAAAATTGTTAAAGCTACGTTAAAAATCCATATCACACATACACACCAATGGAGAAATTCATACCACAATAGCTAATTTTCTAGGCTGTTTGATGAGGAACAATTAGCACCCATCACAGTGAAACTTATCCTTCCACGATCATTAGCTCATTGTGCTGCCAATAGAAGAGAGGATATCACATGAATCAAAGACCTCGCTGATCTTATACTTGTTTTTATTTCACCTGCTCAGTGACACTGGACCCTTCCCCAAGCTATGGCAGGTAGACTCAGCATATTCTATGTCTTATTAGTGGACCTGAATTCCATTTAGTTTCAACAAGACAGGTCAGGTACCCTCATTCATTGCCAAGAACAGACTCCCATCCAGGGGTAACCAGATGGTTGTAATGAAATCACTGTCTACTCTGGACACTTCATCTCAAGACCACCTACAAAGTCCAGTATGAGCTTTGAAGTGCAATCTTAAAAGGACACAGCTGTTGCATCGAGGGAGATCACACTTGTTTTTATCCAGGGACTGGAAGATATATCAGCACAGACCCTTTTATCCTGGAATATTTGCTCTGTATATCTGGAAATAACCTCAGCTCAAATGAATTTGTTAGCCTCATCAGGTTAGAGTAGTTGCCACAAGCATAGCTTTTGTCCGGAACTATTCTCTAACTGACATTATTCAGGCCGTGGGATGGAGACCAGAATCCACATTCTCTAGCTATTATCTCTAAGATTTTTAAGGGGCTCAATGTGATCTGGTAGGTCCTATATTCACAGATCAACAGGTCACCTTTCCAGGCTGCTTGATAGCTTTTAAGACATGGCTGCACGACTTAGCTGGATTTCCCAAGGGAAAATTTGCCCTATTCGAAGTTGCTCCCCTACAGATGGAAACCCCTCCAGTCAGGTTAAGCTGTCTCAAATACCTTAGGGGACTGGAGATGGTATCTCCAGGTAAGAGGATATATCTCCTTCCACCTCTTACTTATTCTCCTTGGGTATTATGATTGGGTAATGTATTTAAAGAAGAAAACAATTTTTCTTAGTAAAATATGTTTCTTCATGAATACTTACCCAATCGCAATACACATAAACTCTCCCAGCCTCCCTGCAGTTACATCCATATAAAGAGCATGCCTTCAGGTCCAATAGTAACTGAGATATTCTTGTGATTTGGAGCTAGTCCCTGTGCCAAGAGGAGATCGCTGTGCCTGATCGCCACATAGGTGGGCAGATGACAGCTTTTTAGCTAAAGTTTTTAACCTGGGAGGGCTGGATTTGCGAGTTAGTAGTAGTTCTCCTATGGTATTATGATTGGGCAAGTATTCTTGAAGAAATTTATTTTACTTGGAAAAAATGGATTTTGTTTCCAGCATTATATAAAAGAAAATACATTGTTCATTAAACATTTTAAATAAAATAAAAATTTCAGAACTCATAAAATTGGATAACCCATTGCCTGGGACCCCTCAAATCTGGGTGAGTTACCTGTGGTACAGTCATCTAATTTGCCTTTAAAGAAACCTTGAGCTTGCTGTTGAATGCAGCATTTTCATTTTGAAGTGCATGAAGGACACTGATAAATTATTAATACTCAGCTCCCTGCTGGGGATTATATGTAAATACCTCCAAATTATGAAGATCATCTGCTCAGTTGTATCAAAAGCTATAAAGCTTGTGTGCACAAAAGTGAACTCTTCACCAAGATAATCAATGGGTGTTAATGGTACCAGACAAACCTACTCTCTTCTTCGATAAATGTGATCAGTGATCCCTTGATCATTGATCACATTGATCAAAGAAGAAGATAGTAGGTTTGCCTGGTACCATTAACACCATTGAGCAGTTACTGGATGACCACAACCCCATTTCTTTCTCACCAGAGAGTGATTAGGAGGGAAAATTCTGTCTCACCTCTGGAGTGAGTTTATTATGACAATGCCCTACCTCCATGGTGAATTTCAGTGAATTTCCAGAAGAACCAGTTACAGTTGTGGCAGGTGCATCCCTTCTATTAGGCCCCCTGCTCATTCCTAACACTTGGATAGGTGAAGGTGGAGCAGAAAGTATGGACATTTGATAATGTGGTAAACTTTCTCACAGAACAGGGCCCTTAGTCTTAAGAGGCTGGGGACACTAGAATTCTCTCTAGAGTGTAGAGGCTTTCTTGGGCCTACTCTTGTTCAGATTGTCTGTGTCTCCTGCATTAAGATGGTTTGGGATCTGTTGCAGGAGTTTTTACACCAAAGGGCAGAAGGTGTGGTCTGTCTCCCCTTAAGTTTCAGCTGCTGGTTTCTGCCACCAGTTTATTTACTACTTAGCTCCTAGACCTTAACCACCACTGAATTTGTTGGTTTCCGAGTGGCATATCAGCTGGGGCCTGGGCTTGAAGCCTTGGAGACAAAGCTTCAAACCCAGGTGACAGTTGCCTCTCATGCTGGTATTCTTTTTGGCTGCCTTTTTGAATCTTTGGAAGGAGGAATTATTGAAAGTCCACGGTGCTTTCTGCAGAGCTTCTCCACCTCTAAAAATATGACACCTTAGATACATCAATCGTTTTACTAGACATCAAGAAAAACCTG
Source organism: Megalonaias nervosa (assembly GCA_016617855.1). Classification (NCBI taxonomy): domain Eukaryota; kingdom Metazoa; phylum Mollusca; class Bivalvia; order Unionida; family Unionidae; genus Megalonaias; species Megalonaias nervosa. Next base: position 60,318 of record JAECUM010016489.1, on the reverse strand, counting down.
TTGTTGACTGCACCACTTAATGCAGATACTCTTTAGCAGCATAGAATTTTAGGGATCAGCAAAACCAATCCCTGGCCATTAAAACAGGCCAAGAAGTGCACCCACCTGGATCAACAGATGGACCCTCACAGTGTTTTAAAACTGACCAACTTCAGCAGCAGCACAAGCAGCCTCATTCAGAAATCCCTCCCACCCATCCTTTACTTGATTACCTTATTTGCCGACCTATGAGACGGTACCTTTTTACCAGAAAATCTTAGCTTCGTCTTATACTCTGAATCGACTTAAATATAGATTATGTCATCCAAATCGTTTTATCGTATGTCAGTTAATTTTTTACATGGAAAAAAGTTCCCCAGTAAGTACAAAACAAAATATGTAGAAAATATTTCATTTTGGGGAAGAAATTTTGTATGAAAAAAAAAATAGGACCCCATATTAAGAAGGATTTTAAACAATTACACAATCATCAGTATTGAAAATTTACGCACATCAGTGTAATTGTGCTAAAGTAGCATACACTAGTAATATATATTTAAATTTGATTACTGGTACATATATGTGCATTAGAATTGACAAGTTAGTAGATGAATGATAATGACAAAGACAGATATTCCATTACATTTTTCTTCTTACACCTCATGATCCAATACAAATTATGCCCCATTATGAGAGAGAGAGAGAAATGTCTTGATGAATCTATATTGTTCACTTACCTGATGACTGTGATTTTATGTACAAGTGCAGTACTATATTCCATTATCAGTTAATAAAACTTGGTAAGCAATTCCTTTTAGTTTTAGTTACCATATCCACTGTCCAAGAAGCATGTGGTTTTGTAGTGGTATTTACATGCTAATTAAATAAGCTACAGCTGTAGTCAGGTTTTCCAAGCTAACACCTGTTTGAGGTCAAGATTCCGTGAAGCAGATAAGATTAATGAGGCTATCAGTAGGGAAATGAGGCTACCCATAGGGTATTATGAATATGGTACTGTATAATGAAAGGAAATGCTGGTTATTCATGTGAATTTCTCAACTAGTGACATCTTTTGAACTTGCCGATAGAACTGTCAGCAATTTAAAGTCAGAGCAAAGATCTAAAACAATTGCTGCCTAAGTACAGGAAGATTACATGCACTTTAAAAAAATAATCTTATTTGTTGGGAATAGAGAGGTCATTATACTTGCAAAGAAAATTAGCATGTGAAATGTTCATTCTTGGAATATAGCCTAAATGGAGTCTATATGGACATAAATATTGTGAATATTGAAACTGTGAAGGAGTATGGTATGCATTTTCATAGTTTACATTTACTATTTAATTTATTAATGTTTTCTCTCTTTGACAAAAGTTTCAGCTACACAGGGGCAGTAAGGTACAAATAAAATCCCACATGAAGAGCTGAAATCTCTCTCTCTTGTATTGGGCAATAATATTTTATTTTGATAACGAAGTGCAAGAAGAAAACTGCGATGGAATACATATGCCTCTCTCTCTGTATCTCTCTTTAAAAAAGATCTCTGGAAAAAGCAATTTAGCATTAATGATGCGATTTCCCAGGTGTTGGTAATCTGAAATAGCATAGAGTAATACCTTTAACACTTATGAAACCGGAATTTAGCCTAAATGGAGTCTATATGGACATAAATATTGTGAATATTGAAGCTCTGAAGGAGTATGGTATGCATTTTCATAATTTACATTTACTATTTAATTTATTAATGTTTTCTCTCTTTGACAAAAGTTTCAGCTACACAGGTGCAGTAAGGTACAAATAAAATCCCACATGAAGAGCTGAAATCTCTCTCTCTTGTATTGGGCAATAATATTTTATTTTGATAACGAAGTGCAAGAAGAAAACTGCGATGGAATACATATGCCTCTCTCTCTGTATATCTTTTCAAAAATGAACTCTAGAAAAAGCATTTGATGATGCAATTCCCAAGTGTTGGTAATCTGAAATAGCTTACATTAATACCTTTAATACTTATGAAACCGGAAGTTACTAAGTTTAATTCTACACAGCATCACAAATTTTATCTTATCTGTAACTCTATAAATGTTCAGGTCAGCATCATTATATGTAGCTAAAAATACATAATACATTTAAAATACTTTGTGTGAAGCAGATTAGTTCCATTTAATGATCCTGACCTGAAAGGTTACTGAGTTACATATAGGATAAAATTCACGATGCTATGTGGAATGAAGTGAAAAAGACGAAACTGAGTTATTGATCTGGCCTCATCTTATACTCAGCATCGACTTATATATGGATGAAGGATGGAAAATTTGCCAAATTTGCTCATTCGACTTGTTCTCCGCATGAACTTATTGGCCGGCAAATACAGTATGTCACAGAGGCCAAAGTAGCAAGTCTTTGGACTCTTCCTCCTTCCATATGGATGGAGACAGTTGGTGTTAGGGAGTCAGACCCTCTCCTGCATTTTTTTCCTCTTCCAAGTGTCCCAGTAGGTGCCTGACTAGCCTTTTATTCAGAGACTTTTTTGGGTATAATGATGTAGATCTCCTTCTACTTTAAAGGATGTTTACCAGCTTCATTCTGGGAACATCCTCCCTGTCATACACCCCATTTCCTTTCACCAGGCATGTGCAATTTCGTCCAGGGCATGGGCTGGATAGTGTTTGTACAATACATGTACACCTATTAACTGGATAAAACCAGTTTGCAGGGTGTAGGTTGCACATGCACATGGTCACAATCCAAATTGGTTCATTTAAGGGATGAGGTGCACACCCTTCTATGGAAGGTTGCAGTCAAGAGGGTAACAAACAAGCACAGTCCAGATTTCTATGCATGGAAATTTTTGATCTTATATAAAGGTGAAAAGATTTGACTCATCAGCAGTCTTTCTGCCAGAAACAAATTCCTTTAGGAAAAACACTTAAAAATAGGTTAGGAACAACATAAGGACCTTTGACTGGGCAGTCTCCATAAATCCACAAAATGAACACTTCCATCTCCAGCTTCCAGCCTTACAGACTGGTTTTTTCTTGATCAGGCAGCATTTCAGTTTTGGGTACTTTTGTTCAGCTTCGCATCCACCTCCAGACTTGGCCCCTCCCCCAGTTTCATTTATAAGCACATGACACAGGAAAATATTTTGGTATAAAGTATTAACTACTATATGCATAAGTATACATTTTCATACATAATTTCAGTAAATATGCCACAAATAATCCAAGTACTTACGGAGTGATGGTTAAGGTCATTTTATAATGGACATTTATGGATGACCACCATATTCTGATATTGTTTTCCAGATTTGTTTGAGGTTGGGGTCCACATTGCTGATGTCAGTTACTTTGTAAAGGAGGATACATTACTGGACAGAATAGCTGCCTCCAGGTCCACCAGTGTATACCTTGTACAAAAGGTACGTAGAAAGAAAAACTTATTTTTATATGTTGTCTATCTTCATAGCTAACTGGAGGAGGTAACCTGTTAGCTAGCCAGACATCATAGTTCAGTTGCTAGTCCATTATTAGAGTGATAGTTCCTCTGACTGTGAACTGAAATGATAGCTGCAGTAACATGAATATTTTATTATTATTTGTCCCAAATTACAGAAAATCTCGTTTGGTTTCTGTACAATAAAAAGTTCTCCACCATCTACGGTTAGCTAAGTTTGTAGACCGCTTGTAATTTGGTGAAGAAGATTCCTATTGATTTAAGATCCAAAAGGTCCAAGATCACTAGAAATGAAAGAAGAAAAACGATTTCCACAGAATAACTTGAGCCTGAACAGTTACCAAACTTTGTGGAGGCTTGCATTTGGGGTAAATAAGAACCCTGTCAATTTGGGGTCAAAGAGGTCAGGATTAAAGTGGCTAAATGAATAAAAAGATGGTTTCTGTACAGTAACTCATGTATTTCACAATCTACAATTACCAAACATTGTGGATGTCTTACACTTGGAGTAAAGAAGAACCTTTTTAGTTTCAGGGTCAAAGGTTTGTAGGTGAAGGTCACTGCCTGAAAGAATTAAAAAGTTTTCTGCACAGAAATTTCATTTATGTACATAGGGCAGTAGTAAACGGGGTTAACTGCTGTAAACCATGTTAAAGTTTGAAAGTCAGATATTGTCAACATCAGTTGCTGTGTTTGACTGAAACTTTAGGATAATTTTTGCTATAGCTCTAAAGTTTGTATGTTGAAACTTTAAGATAATTTTACTACAGGTCTAAAGTTGGTATATTGAAACTTTAGGATAATTTTTATTATAGGTCTAAGTTGGTATATTAAAACTTTAGGATAATTTTAACTATAGGTCTTAGTTGGTATATTAAAACTTTAGGATAATTTTACTATAGGTCTAAGATGGTATATTGAAACTTTAGGATAATTTTTACTATAGGTCTAAGTTGGTAAATTCAGACTTTTGGGTAATTTTACTAAAGGTCTAAGTTGGTATGTTGAAACTTTAGGATCATTTTACTATAGGTCTAAAGTTTGTATGTTGATATGTGAGGTGAACACAGTATTAAAGTTTTGTATGAACATTTATGAAATTCAGATACGGGGTGATAGTGATAAACATATATATGTAGATGAGATACCAGGTTCTGTGGAACAGTTATTAACAACACTGAAGTCACCTGATCAAAGTTTTTAAAATTTTAGGTCTGTCAACACTCTCTTACCTTATGGCTTTACCACTTTTTTAGGTGATTCCTATGCTGCCTAGACTACTTTGTGAACAGCTCTGTAGTTTGAATCCTGATGAAGACAGATTAACTTTCTCTGTGGTTTGGAAAATGACAGGTGATGGAGAGGTAACTTGTTAGTGATAGCATATGATGTGCACTAGCTTTGTTTGTATGCTTTAAGTGACATAATTTTTCCCTTCAGTGTTTAATGCATTGTTTAAAGCTCAGGAGAAGACACAGAATAATCTAAATAGAGGTTTTTTAAATACACTAAATAACTCAGATTAAAATCAGAAATGAAACCTGCTTGCTGTTCTGACTTGTTGCCTATTTAACATCTAAGAAAACTAAGTTATGGGACTTGTTTTCATGAACTTTTTGAGTCAGCCAATGATATTAAGGTACAAAGGACATGGTTCATACAGGTTGTTTTATTTATAAGAAGGCCTTGATTTTATCAGAGAAATGCAAAACATTAAAACTGAATAAAATGTCATTTTACAAACTTATATTTTTTCCAGAAATAAAGAATAAAATATATAATATGTGATAAAATTATAAATAATGGATACGTTATTTTGCTGTTAATTTTTTAAAAATTTCATCTTGTGCATTATTTAATAATGTTCTAGGCTTAGAAAATCAAATTGCATGACATCCCAGACTTTTCATTTTTGAAGCTGGTAAATAAAATTTTCCAAGTCGCTAATCTGGGACAAGTACTTTTTTCCAGTTTATAAAAAGTAGGGTAAGTGTTTATTTTGATACCATAATCACTTTATCAATTTTTATCTGACGATTCATGTCCTCAAGGCATCCTGAATGCTTGATTCTACATCCTTTATCACACCTACCAGTGGTCATTGATAACTGTTGCATGTGTGTACATTCTATTTACTGCTTGACTGCATATTGGTGACCAAATTATTGGCCAGTCAAAACATTGAAACAGAATGTTGCCAGTATGATTAATTGGCAGTGTTTTAAATAGCTTTAGGTTTACTAAAACAGATACATTTGAATGACTCACCCTTTGATTTTAATCCAGCAAGTCAATCCAATTAAGTTAATGAAAGACACTTTACTGACATTATTGTCAGTTTCCTTTATGAACTGAATAAATGACAGAGATGGTTCTTTAGTTTTTAAATTAATATACAGAGGATCAACATCATGCTCATCATGCTGATATTGCATTTGAAATGAAACAATGAAGTTAAAAAAGGTGCTGTCTCTGTTCATATTTTTAGGATAAAACGTATATTATAATGACTTTAAAAATAGTTGTCAAGGACAGTGATATTTACTATGTGGATAAAATGAGTTTACTAAATTATTTTTGCAAGGGAATTAATAAGGAAGATTTGGAAGGGAAAACTCAAGTGAAAGAGGAGCAGTAAAATGTAACATTGCTACTGAGTGTTCGGTAACTATTTCTTGAAAGTGACACAAATCAGACTCTGTGGCAACAAGAAAATGTTAGATATGACATTACTAAGACACTCCTAAATTTTGATAGTTATCCCTGGCTTGAATTCATTTGGTCAGAACGAAAAATGTTTTGCAGTTATTGCAAACAATATCCCAAGTAGACAGGGATCGAAATTCAGTCAGTTATATTTGTCACTTTGGAACTTTAGGATTGAACCAATCTAGTCTCTTGACAGTTCACAAGGCCTGTGTGTGCAGCATGATATATGCATGACACTAGCAAGCATGTGAAGAAAATTTCAAAAGTTAGAGTTGCTGACACTCCATTAGGAAAGGCTCTTTCAAAACTAAATGAGACTGAAATGAATAAAAAAGAGTTTTCTTTAACACAACCTACAGCAGGGGTCTCAAGCATGCAGCCCGTCAAGCCGTATCCACTGGCCCACAAAATGATTGGCGTCTCAAGGTGTCATGAGAAATAACAAAGTTGGTGTGGCCCTTGGGCCATCGAAAATGCCCTCATGCAGCCCTCAGGGTGGTTTGAGTTTGAGACCCCTGACCTGCAGCATAATCCATTATGGAAAACCATTTTCTAATATGGAATTGCTGTGTACACTGCAAGAGAAGAATGATGTTGAACTTTTTGCTAATTATAAGGAAAGATTCAGGTCAAGAGACTTTGTATCAGTTGGTCAAATCTTGAGAGAAGTTAGGGAAGGAAACTATTCCATGAAATTCCTCTCCATTCTTGCTGATGGAAGTACTGATGCTGTCATGTTAGAACTTGAAATAGTACGGATCAGATTCCTGGACAATCAAAACTGAAAAACTTTGATGTAATGAAATGTGTAATATCAACCTGCTTTTTTCAAAAGTTTAATATTTTAAATAAATATGTTGCACATAGTTTTGTTGGTTATCACTGTGAATTAAATTGCATACATCTTAAAATCTTGACAAGTGATTTAAATTTTAGGACATGTGTAATGGTTGGAGGGACAAGTGAATTTCTAAAACCACTTGCCCTGGACAAGTTGATGAAAACAAAATTTGCTTGGCCCCGATATTAACATTGAATGAAATAATTTTGAAATGTGTAATACAAATGATAGTGCTTTATTCTCATTACACTTTCACACATTTAGTTAATTCAGTATATACATGACAAAATATCTGTTGAAATTCAGTTTCCTCAGTTATATTTGCAAAAGAATTTCAGCGTATAAAAAAATTGTGGGGATGCAGTTATTGTCACAGGTTTTTATTTTGTAATTTTTCAGATAGAAGAAGAGTGGTTTGGTAAATCTGTCATACGGTCCTGTGTTAAGCTGAGTTATGATCATGCTCAGGTTAGTGACTGCAAAGTCGTGGGATTAATATACACCTGTAATAAATCTGTTTTGTGTTTTGAACATTGCCTTGATTGACTGGAGTTTCATTAGGTAGTTTACTTTTGTTACAACCAATTTTTTTTTAACATCTTTGTGGTATGAGTTATGAAAATGTGCATCCTGCAAGATTCGTGGACATGGTAGAAAAATACATAAAAATATTTGACCTTTTTGATCCCTGTAAATATATGCAATTTATGACAAATGCTGTATATTTTCTGATGTTGTAGGGTTTAACGCCATTTTTCAGCACACGATAGGCTATACATGGGGTCAGTATTAATGGTGAGGAAGAACTTGGGGGAAAACCCCAGAAAGAACCACCAACCCATGAGAAGCTACTGGCAAGCTTTCTCACATACCCACATTGGCCAAATCCGAAACTCGAACCCACAGAGACAGAGGTGAGATGGCAGTGATCCGTAATGGAGAGCGCTTTAGACCACTCAACCACTTGGGGCCTCGTATATTTTCTGACATCATTCGGAAGTATTTTCCAATTAAAATAATGTGATAAGATCAAGGTGTTTACTGGAGTGTTATCACCAGTTTGTTATCATAGGAATCTCACACAAACATGAGCACACTCACTAAAGGAGTGGAGGGTTGATCAATAAAATATGTGTGTTGCAAATAAAATGTACGAAATTGGTAGCTTTAGTTTGTAGTATTTCCTCATTTCAATGCTTTCTGGACACTCACTGATGATTTGTAATCAGCCTTTTGTAAACATTTAGATTTGTAGCTGTTTGTTGACAAAAGTTTTTAGCATCTTTGAAGCATTTTTTGCAACCATGTTTCAGATATTCTTTCTTTTATCAGAGAGAGAGAGAGAGAGAGAGAGTCCATCTAGTTCCACCTAATCATTCAAGAACATCTTCACATGTCTTAAGGGAGAACGGTTATATCATTTGTTAGTACAAAAACAAATTCCCCCTGTTACCATAATTGTCTGATGCCCCTACCATATGTTTAGCAGGGAATATTACCTGTATCTGTCCATTTCCTGTCATGTCTTGGAGGTGGGGGGCATATATTGTTACCTGTATCAGTTACCTGTCATGTCTAGGGAGGGGACATTTAGTGTTATCTGTATCTATTACCTGTCATGTCTTTGGAAGGGACATATAGTGTTGCCTGTATCTATTACCTGTCATGTCTTTGTAGGGGGGCACATAATGTTACCTGTATCTGTCCATTTCCAGTTGAGTGTGTGCTTGATCTAAAGTGCTTACCTTTACCGATCAATACCATCTCACCTTTGTTTGCATGGGTTCGAGTTTTGGGCTCATTCAGTGTGGGTATGTGAGAAAACTTGCTGATAGTTTCCTGTGGGCTGGTGGTTCTTATATGGGTTTTCCTAGGTTCTTCCTGTACCATGTATACTGGTTCCCATGTATAGCCTATTGTGTTCACCTATGTGTATTTGGAGGGGGTGTGCGTATAATGTTAACTGCATATATCCATTTCCTGTCATGTCTTTGGAGGGGGCATTTAGGGAAAGAAAGGGGGTTGACAATGATGCAAAATTTTAAATTCCTACCAGTAATTATGATAAAATAGGGGAGTTTATCCCCATTTTTAGGCAGCCTAGATGGCACAAGTCCCTTCATGTCTGAGCATGGCCTTAGGGCTTTTAAATTGGAGCACAGGGGGTTTTAACAGATCTGATAGATCTATCCTATATTACCATATTGCCTACTGGAACCACAGGGTTTTGGCCCTGAATTATAGAGAGATATTGCCATTTCATCATCATTGCCATAAGGAATGGTTTCTCCCAAAATGGAAGCTGACCAGGAAGAGGAATCTTCACACAGTGAGACTGAAGATACTTCTGAGCAACAGCCCACTAGGATTCAACCATGGAAAGGATAGAGTTTAGTTTCCAGGCTGCTGTCAAGGAGATATACTAGGTGTTGCTGGCTTCGGAATACCAGTTTCCCGCTACCACCACACATAATTTAAATTCAAAGCCTCAGTCAACATCAATGATGAGGAAGAGTCTCCATCCTTTTGACTGTTTCCCTAGTCAACAAAAATCAAGAAGATTAATCAGAAACTGTTTGGATGTATTTGTGACCAAGGGAATTCTAAAGCTTTATTTTCTAAAAGCCAAGTACTAGAAAAATTTTCATCCAGCTGGCACAAGACACATCCACCACCTGCGATTCTGAACTCCCTGCATTGGATAAAAATTAAGTGGCAGTTAACATGTCTGCCCCACTTATATATAAAGTGGATAAAAATGTGCTTTTTGCCATATTGAAGCTAATTTGGAGCATTGTCTTCACAGATTGGATGCTGGATTTGGCTACATTGACAATTTTCTGACTGGTGGAAGAATTGGGCAACCAACACTCTTGGCAGTCAACAGCCAAAATTATTTAGGATGTTAGCAGATCAGTTCACTATTCATTGATGAATGCATTGACTTTCTCTGCCAGTCTTGAACTAATGTGCTGTCAGATGTGTTTGTGGGTGCCAGGCTCCCGCAGTTCCAGTCACTCTGGATCAGACTATTTCAGCAGAATGAATGGTTGATCCAAATAATTTTGGATAGGCTTCAGTTTTTGATTTTCTAACTTCCTCCTCTTTTTTCCCCTCCCCTTCTAAATGATTTTGCTGTCAGATCTGGAGAAGGATGATTTTCTTCAGCAGGAGATATAGTTGCTCATTGATAAATAGGCGGTAGAGATTGTAAGTAAACCACAATCTCTGGGGTACTTTACAAGGATTTTTTTCTTGTCAAAAAGGCAAATAGCAATTTGAGGCCGATCATACATGGAGTTTCTTCTGTGAATTGATTTTTCTACTGAGGCTGAAGATGGAGATGGCAAAATGGACTAACTCTTGATCTGAATGGATGAGTATGCCATCAATTTCACAAATGCCTAATTTCATGTCCTCTCTACCCAGCATCACAAAAGTTTCATCAGTTTGCTTAACACAGCAAAGTTTAACCCTCTGAAGTTCTTCCATTAAGTCAAGATATCAGCCTCTGGGTATTCACCAAAAATTATAGTTTGCACCAGCAGCATGTTCTGGTCAACTTTATGGCATCGGTGGTGTTTCTGGATGATTTCTGGAAGAAATGTGTGGTAAGTTATATACTTCACAGGCGCAGAAACGATCTCATCCCTTTTGAACCATCTCGGTTTTCTCATGAACTGGGAAAAATCTGACCTTCGCTGATCCCAGAGTTTTGTCCACATATTTATTGAGTTTATAACCAATTTTTAATCAAGTAGGTCTCCTTCATGTCCACGTCGGACAGATCATCAAACTAATTGAAATGTATTTCATGGGCAAAATTATATCTGTGAACAATGTGAAATTGTATTTGGAAAGAGAAGCCTGTGCCAGAATTTAGAACCTTGATTACCTTTTGTATATTTTATCTATTTTATATGTTCTTTCCAGGGTTTTCCTGGGTTCTTCCTCCACCATTTATACTGGCCGCCATGTATAGCCTATCTTGTGCTGAAAAATGGCATTAAACCCTACAACAACAACAACCTTTTGTATACTTTATCTACATGCACATGGTTTGCTTTATAGGATCTACACTTACTGAAAAACGATATAGTCTCATCCATTCTTCTTGTTATTTATGTTTAATTTATATTATTTGTTGGCTTTTCTTGATGATTATATGTTATGTACATCTGTATTTTTATCTATATTTTGTACTTAAATCAAGTTGTCAGTGTACCTGCCCAGTGACATTTATTTGCAAACAACATAATACATAATAGGTAATATTTCTCTCTGAGAATAGATTAAATATTCAGATCATTGTTAATAGCCAACATGCTTACTTCATTTTGAGTTAAAGATACAGTCATGATTCTGGCCTTAGAATCCTCCAGAGTGGAAAATTTCCATTAAGTTGACAGAGTATTTTCAAAAAATAATAATTGTGACCTAGGTCAAATGGTGGGATATGGTATGTAATTTTGTTTACATTGGAATTGTTCATTCTTGCCTTAAAATCTGAAGCAGAATCAGTTTTATTGTTTTGTTCAGTTTTTAATTTAGGTGGAGTTATTTATTCAAATTTTTATTTACTGGAATTACAAAGTGCACAATAATATTCTTGGACTAAAACATTAATTTGGATTTGATATTGAATTCCGACAAGGTCATTTTGGATTATATTATTGTGATACAACAAAACACTATTAACATCTAACCACTTTCCAAACTCTGGCACATTAGCACATTCGAGACTGCAGCCACATCAGCACATCCAGTATTGGAATTTATTTGGAATACCACTGAAACTTTATACATTTGGACTTGTAACAGAACTTTTAGGACAATTTGGGATACTTTAAGATCATTTTAAATTTCACATTGTGGAAATAAATTGTTTGTTGAATTTTACAAAACTTGTTGCTTTTCACTTATTTCTGTAGCTTAGTGTAAGACCTTTGAGTCGTAACATGCTTTAGAAGTGTACCAGAGTTATGAGCAGGATGCCCAACATTCCCATCTTCTATTCTCAATTCTCCTAATGTTGATGTAATTGGGGAAGGTATATATAGGAGAAAGCAAATTTTTCTAGTAAATTCTCAGAGAATACTTACCTGATCACAGTAACGGTATTTAAAGACCCTCCCATCCACACCACTAAAAGAACATCATTGTTGGTATTTCGCTCAGCTTAAAAGTTAGCAATTAGCAGTGGCAAGGAGAGAAGTAATGAGCAAGTATTATTGCCCTTTGTCTATACAATATAGACAGAAAAGATGAATTTTTGTCTTTTAGTAGGGCTGGATTTAGGAGGTAGCAGGCTTGTATTTGGTAATGTGATTGCATTAGTATTCTTGGAGACAAATTTGCTTTCTTCTTTAAAAGTATTTTTTCTCATAGATTTCAGATTTTATATAGAGGACTATTAAACACATTGTGGATATATAATCTGCCATTTATGGTACTCATATTATTTGTTCAAAGTCTGATTTTAGTACAGTTGTTACTTTCTTACTCAGGGATTCATAGAGGAGCCAGAGAGGGACTGGACAAGAGAGGAGATACCTCCCATCACAGAGGGATTTTCTGTACAAGACATCAAGGACAAAGTTTTGATATTGGAGAAGGTCTGTATGTGATTTTTAGTTTATTTTTATCTTTGATTATTGCATGTAATAAGACCATTACTGGCTAGTCATATAATTTCTTGTAAATTTATTAAGATATTTAAAAAATTCTTAATACATTGAAGCATTATAGTCTATACCTATGGTACGCTTTCTATATATACCAATGTAAGAACTGTCTCAGGTTGAGATGTGTGATGTTTAATTGCTCTTGCTGCACAGTAATAACTGGAAATCTCAGAATTGGAAATCTCCACTTTTACTCAAGTTACTAAAGGTTTGGGGCCAATGATATGAGGAGACGGTTATTGTTGTTGAGGTTTACAATTTTGATTTTATTTATTTATTTATATATTTATATATTTATTTATTTATTTATTTATTTATTTATCACAGATTGCTAAGAAACTGAGGAAGAAGAGATTTGACAGTGGTGCTTTGCGACTGGACCAGGTCAAACTTCAGTACAGTCTGGATGCACAGACTGGTCTTCCAAATGGTTACTGGGTTTACCAACAGAAAGACAGTAACAGGTATACAAGTCACAGATTTAGGATTTTACAAGCTTGGAGGCCTGGAAATTGAATCACTGATATAACAACTTTTATTACGTACAGAAGATATAAAATACATGTATTACATGTTCAAGACTGTTTCTAAAATTGTCAGCTAGTATTAGGCACAAAACTAGTCAGATTTTGATCAATTATTATTAATCAAATGGAGTATTTGTTTGTTGTTCGGGATCTGACATACAATGAGAGAGAGAGAGTCCATTGAAAACTGACCCAGGTGAATTTTCTATGCTCGATATCATTCCGTATGATGGCTTCAGAAAAAAGCCGAAACAGTTTTAGAATACTTTCCCACTTATCACTTTAGCGTGGTTGCATCTAGAATACACAATTACATGATATCTGCTAAACTTGAAAATGTGCTGCAAATCTCTAGTCTCCTTGCTTATTTGAATTCACACATTTTTTGTTGTTGTACACAGATCTTAAGTCTACACTGGCATCGTCTGGAAATCATTGCACCATTCAATGACATGATGGTCAGATTGGCTGTTCAGTCTATGCTTACCTTGGTCCCCAGACCTTCTGTTTGACAGAATGAAGTATAATCCTGACTTCATGCTTTTTTTCACTTTTGAGAGAGAGAGAGAGAGAGAGAGAGACTGTTTCAAAATAGGGACTGAAGATGAACAGATAAATTGTGCAGGAAATTTGGGAAAATGGAGCTGTTTTTGAATGATTTTATGTCAGCCCATGTTGTGTTTGCTGACCTGTGTCCTGATGATTCACACTTTGGACTTCCTCATTTTTATCTGACCACCTATTGATGGTATATATTAGTTATTCTGTGACTGTATATCCATCTCTGCATTAAATGTGCCCTTTTCTGTATGACCACCTAAGTTTTACAGTATATGCCTTCACCAGACTTTGTGGATAGCTTGCACTTTGGGTAAGAAAAAGTCTGTTGAATTTGGGGTCAGAAGGTCAAGATCACTATCATTGAAGGAAGATGATGGTTTCTGGAGAATAACATTAGTTCATCAAAACCGTCAAAAGTGGAGGTCACTGTGACTGAAGAAGAAATGTGGTTTCTGGACCAGACTTTGAGTTTTGCAAATTTGGTAAGAAAGAAACCTAGTGAGGTATTTTGGGGTGAAAAGATCAAGATCATTGTAACCGAAAGAAGAAAAATGTTTCTCTTTCATCATAACTTTGTTCTGACGAACAATTGTGGCAGGCTTGCACTTAAAAAGTATGGAAGAGGCCTGTATTTTGGTATGGAAATATCAAAGGTCAGGGTTTTGTAGAGAAACTTTTGTTCTAGAGTAAGTTCCTTGACCAAAATTTGTGTATGGCTTGGACATAGGGTAAAAGAGAAACCTACTGTATTTACCATATACCATATATGTTGGGACACCGTATTTGTTGGGACACCACAAATTAATTTTAAAAGTAATTTTTTTGTGCACTGTATATTCTGTGACACATTGTATTTTTCAGTCGTAAGTTGTGGGACACCTTTTAAATCATTTGAAAATTACATGTCGGAAAATGCACTTGAACTGAAATTTTATTTAAAAAAATATAAAACTGTGTACTTGAGATCAAACTCTTTAATCCACTGCAGCAGAATCTCGTCAACAAAACCCTTCTGCACACGTATGATTCATTCTTTTGGTGCATGAATATGCTTTTTAGCTTTCTCATACCATTAATTTTTTTTAGAGGCAACACATCACCTGAAGTGGCAACTGCAGTGACTAAAGTCAAATTTTTAAGTCTTGCTAATTTTCACACTTTTGACCCCCATCTTATCGCCAGTCCATCCAGGAATGTGATCAAAATACACTAGACTTTCATCCATGTTAATGATCATATTGTTAATGAAATCATCTGCTTCTCTTCTGGCCTTCATGAATTGATCACATGATTTTATTTTCTGCAAATATTCTTATAGACCCTGGGAGATCAATGTCCGTGCATGAAGCACTATATTGTGTCACTTTAAAAATTATTACATTGTTTAAACTTATTTTCAAAATTCCCGTGAATACCAGTGAAAAGGAACCAAAGTTAGCTTCCATGTCTTGACTGTCTTTGTATATTCAAAAAAACAAAAAATAAAAATCAGCACACTTAAAAGAATCCAAGGTCAGTTCCGAGGTCAGCTTGCTTTGCAATAAAATAATCTTTGTATTGATATCCTTTAAAAAGGGAAAAACCCTCTTCATAGTATCCAAAGTCGGATTCTGAGGTCAGCCTGATTTGTAATAAATATAACCTTTGTCTTTGATGTCCTGATGGTAAGTTCAAAGAATGAGTTTGCTGCTCACTGCCAGTTGTGTTTATTCACCACCTAGGCTTCTATGTGTTTGACATCTGTAGTTATAATTAATACAAAGGGGCACTGATGTTTGCAGGTAAACAGTATACACACAGCAATAAATTGCTTTAATGCAAAATGATTATCCCTTGCACTCAAGTGAATGTGTTTTCAAGTAATGATTTTTATATGTGAGATACTGTCATACAGTTGATCTGGATATAATTCAGTCTTAGTTATTTTGCACCTAAGACTGTGTCATGTGTGAATGACAGTTGTCTTCAAAATATCGGTTGATTATTTCCCTCTTGTTTGCGATTTTGTTGGATCCAGTTTTCAGTCGGATAACATATTCAGGCCATTGAGCACAACCAAACAAGATTTGTTTCTCAATGTTCATGTTAATTAACAACATGCTGTGTGTTATTGGACATAAGTGATACATGTTACAGTATGGAAGTCTATGTTTCATATACGGATTTCATGGATATATTTTATTCTTTGATGCTCATGTTGAAAAAAAAAGGAATAAAGAATAACAATACAAAGTTAGTTTCTTTCTTTTTTTTTTTATCAAATAAGCATTTTGCTTATCTGTTTTATTGGAATGTGCAGTGGTGGGGAGTAAGTACAAATGCTATACAAATTTATTTCATTTCTTAAGTCTTGGGACATGTGACCTAGGTGAATAAAGTTTCACCATACGTTCTGGGACAGGAAAAAATAATTATTTTATCATATCCCAATAGATATGGTAAATACGGTATTGATTCTGTGATCCAGAGGTCAGATGTCATGGTCATGATAATTCTAAAAAGAAAATAATGTTTTCTGTACAGTAACTTTAATTTTAAGACTACATACCTTGACCAAATGGTTGGCATACTCCCATATGTCCAATTTCATCACCTATATTGTGGCAGGGCAGAGAGCTGGACTTAAACCCAGTGGGTAGTCGAGATCTTTACAATGCAACTTTGTCATTTTCGCATGTCGACATCCTTGTTGAAAAATATTTATGGATCATATTGATCACCCTTGATTCAAGATTTCTGTTGGCATTTGTCTGCAATATATCATCTGTACAAAGCAATTAACAGATGGAGGTTGATGCATTTCTGTATCCCCAGTGAAACTAGATAAGGAGTCCGAAGGAGGGTGTAAACTTAAATTGTCTTGATCACTAGATTTGGATTTTATTACTTTTTTCCTTGAAGTTTTCTTAAAGAACATTGGACAATATATCTTCTGTCCATAAAAAACACAACTTAGAGGATCATATATAAAAAAATGAATGTATAATTTGTTAGATGTCCTAAATGAACAATAGAATGCGAATGGAAACAGAAAAACAGTTACCGATCAAATTAACAAGGATTGAATGAAACGGTAATTAAATATATACAGGTGATGCTCGATTTGCATGGTAGATGCATTCCTGAGGTTATTGTGTAAATTGAAATTGACATAAATTGAAAGTAATTTTCCCATAGGATACTTGGAAAGTAAGGAAGTTCTTGGGTAGTTATACCTCTAAGTTTTCAATTTATACATTATTTTCAAACAAATTAACTTCTGTGAGCAGTGCATGAGTCACAGGAGATGGTGCTAGTGATGGTGTAAAAACGAGCACAGTGAAGTAGATTGAATGTTATTTCTTCATTGTAAATGATGTTAAAATGAAAGTGTGTAAATTGAATTGGCATAAATTGAGCGTAAGTTGTATTGATAATATTATAAATATATTACAAATATATCAGAATAAAGTGATAATATGTGTGTATAATGGGGTACTGTTTAGCTGCGATATGTGAACACATCATATGAAGCTGTAATAAATTCACACAAAATATCTGAAATTTCACAAAAATGTTGTCTGCATTACATAGTACAATTGTTTGACTTCTTGTACCACCAGAAACTTTGATGGCTAACAGAAAAGTATAAAACCCCACATATTGTTAGAGGCCTGTTGACAGTTTGCAGTGAAAGTTAAAACTGATGATATCTGATATATGGAGCGCTACCAAAGAATTTAAGGGGAAGTCATCTGCAAGAGTTACTTCCCTTTGTGTATGTAACGCTATAGACATTTTTAAGTCTCTGGGATGACTGGATTCAGGAGGTAACAGAAGTAATTCCAAACATTAATTTGATTGGATAAGTATTTTTCAGAGAAACATAATTTGCTTTAAAATTTTCTTTTTAAAAATAAAAAATAAATGTTATGTCATATTATTGGCCGTTCAGGAGGATGTACGATGTGGTTTGATGGTGGAGAAAAAGTATGGAGCTCTTCCACCCCTCCTATACAACACATTTACCAGAGTGGTTTGTAGTACTAAACTTTTGCCATCTGTGGTGCTTCATAAGAATTTTGACCATTTTTCACTATCCAGCCACCACAAACCCTAGTACACACTTTTATAATGGTGATTTCTTTTACTATAGCATTCAGATTAATGATTTCATTTTCTCTACAAGTTGAAGAGTCCCATTTATAATGCTGCATTCAAATTAATGATTTCATTTTTCAAATTAGTAATTTCATTTTCTATACAAGTTGATAAGATAGCTAAACTTTATCTTACAATGTAGCATTCAGGTGAATGATTTCATTTTCTATACAAGTTAAAGAGACAGGTAAAATTAATTATTTCAGGTTAATAGAGGAGTTTATGCTTCTGGCTAATATGGCTGTTGCCCACAAAATCAACTCTGCATATCCCGAAAAAGCCCTCCTGCGACGACACCCACCACCCCAGTCCAAAATGGCTGATGATTTGGTAAGGTTTGTCATGCACTGGTAATATGGATAAACATAGTCATTGACACATCTGTCTTATCAGAGTATTTCTCATTCTTTCAGTTTTGGCTTCATTTATTTCTGTATGTATCATATCATATCTATCAACTTTCCAAAAACAAAGTAGACAGAATGAAAAAAAAAGTATGGATTTTATGCACAATCTGGTCACCCTGCTAGAAATTGGTGTTGATTTTAGTCTGGAAGGGACCCTTGGGCTGCACTTTTTCCATTTCTTGGGGTGAACAGATTCTTATCATTTTGAACCTACCATGTGTAACTTGGTAATCATTTCAGACGATTACCATGTTAATAGGTTACCATTGAAAATTAGTCACTGACAATCATCAAGGAAGTCCTAGCTTCTCTTACATGATGAAATTTTGAAAAAATTCATATCAGACTGATAATTGTCATGGAAGTCCAAGCTTCTTCCTTTAATAAGATGAAATTTTTAATAAATTCACTTATCTTTACTAGTATTAAGCCAGACAAATTCCATGGAAATAATTATGCTTGTGTTTGGGCTTCAAAAGCATGAACATAGCCCTTACTTACATTTGGATACATTGGAAGGTAAGAGTACTGTCATTTGTACTGGAAAAGTGTGGAATTTCTCTCACTTCTTGGAGATGCATCTGCAAGATTCTACACAATTGCAGATGTAACTTGCCATTAACTTGATCCAAATAATGATTGCAAACATGTGATTATTGATTGCTCTTTCAACAGATAAGTGACATGAAAGTTGACTCTATGTGCAGGATAATATAGTATTGGGGGTGGGAGTGGGATGGCTGATTATGGTTGTAGATTCATATATTTTCAACACATCAGCTGATAGCCCACACAGTTGATTTTGGCAGGCAAATTAAACATTAATTATTACAGTTAATGGGGTGGTATAATTTACATGTATTGATTCTTTTATGTTATAACATGCATCTACCTTCGGGAATTTACTACAAATAGATGAAAAGTTCATAATGGGGTCTACACATTGAAAATAGGCTCATCAACATGACTCCCTCTGGAAAAATCACACTTCAGTCTCTAATTTTTACATATATGATCTGAGGTCCTGTATTGTTGAGATCACTTTTAGGGTAGTTGGGAAATATTTAAAGACCAAATTTGCAACAATTTAATTGCAGTGACATGATCAAAATTTTCAACTTTTATATATGCAGATTTGGTAGGAAGACATCATAAATGTTACTGTTTTTAGGTTGTGATATGGGATCTAAGAATTTTACTGTTTTAAACATATTATTTTTTAAAGAAATAGCAGAGGTTCACTAAGGTCAGCCATGAGAGTGGGACTAGTTTAAAATTGTAAAATACATGGGCAGAATATATGATTTATAACAAAGATAGTGAAAATCACTTTTAAGATGATATTTGAGAAGGTTAAATTAATTGCTCATGTTTAAAGAGTTTATTATGTTCTATGACAGCAGTGGTGGAGGCATATTTTGTTACCTTGTTCATCCATCCATCCATCCGACTTGATTCTGCCCATCATACCTTCATTATTGTGTTTCATTCAGTTTTTAGGTGCAGTGGTGGGGCATGCATGTTCCAAGAACTCATTTCTAGTTTAGTATTTTGATTCTTTGCTACTTGTTATGTGTAGTTAAGAATGAAAGCTTTAATGTTGTTTATTTTATGTATTTTATTTCCTCAGCACTGGCATTTGTATCTTGTTCTGATATGTCAAAATTTGCTGATTCAAGATGAATAACTGTACATCCAAATCAGAATACTTGTTTGTGAATATTCAAATGAAAGAAAATTATTATTTGAATTGTATATCAAGTTTGACAATATGTAAAACAAGAAACAAACAAGGTGAAATGTAAATTATGTAACATTGAATTGGTTTACAAGCTGCTAAATCAACTGAAATTCAAATTTCAGCTCACAACATAATCATGATGCTCAAAGTTTGAATCGTAACATTCCTTCTGTTCATTGTCATTCAGGTGCTCTTGAAAAGATGATGTGTAGTAGGGCATGTTGATAAATAACATTATAGAATGGGGACCAGGTCAAAGTCAACAAAGTCTTTACATAATATTTAAGTTCCACACTCTGAAAAATTTGTAAACTGTTGTTGGACATTAGTTTCATCAAGAAAAGTTGTAGTCAGTCACTCTCACCATTACCATCACTCCGTTACCATCATGCCTTAGAAAGTTAACCGTAATATATTGAAACAATCCTGACTACCTGTCATCTTCTATTCTTATTAAGTGTATTTGCACATATTAATGCTTGAGATAATTCATAGTCTCCTTTTATTGTTTACATTCCCATCATGTTGGAAAGTTGTACCTGTTTCCAATGCAAATAATAGTAACTATAGTAACAGTTATTTCATATACGATCCTTGTACAAAAGAAAAGTAATTTGATACAATATGTAAATCATATAAAAATGATTTGTTTAAATATTCATCATCTGGGGAAAGATTTTGAAGCCCAGTGTGTACATGATAGGATTGTAAACTGTGCTCACTTAGCTTTTATTCTGAGAGAGAAATAGGCAATTGTATCCATTTTTCTCCAGGATTAAGGTAATACTCATGTAAGTTCATAATTTTTCATCACCAGTGTGATGAAACTGTTCATCATCAATGCTGAATCTTTGTATAATTTATTGTGAAATAATTGCTACTTTTGTCATTTGAAATTGGGCACCATTTTTACTACTGTGCATATTGGGCACTCGGCTTTCCACAAGGAGGGTCTTCAGGTTAATCTTTCCAAATTCTTCCATATCTAGTAATATTCGTGAAAACTTTGTTATGAATTTCCCAAGTGTCTTCCCAAAACCAATAAATGGGGTGAGATCCACAGTTTGGCAGTTGTGGTTCTACTGGACCCCAGTAAGGTCTCAAGACCAAGCAAACAGAACAAAAGTCTCTTGTCATCTCAACTGATAATTTCAAGCATTAATAGCAAGGTAGACTAGTCATTACTGATACATTAAATTTAGTACTCATAATGACTATAATGTTTCTCTGAAGTTGTTTCAACATTTATTTCCTAGCTATATCAGATAAAAGTTCCCATAGAGGGATTTAGCTGACGACACTTTCATTGTGTTGTCATCAACACAGCCATCTGCTGTCCATTGGAAATTTAGTATTCTGACTGGCATTATCGAATTTCCTACTCAATTACATGTATCATTTTGAAATTACAAATTTCCATCCATTTTGTAGTGGTTGCGTCATTTAGATGTCGAAATAATATACCTGACACAATGACACACTTTGTTGCTACAAAACAACACACATTGTTGCATTCAACCCACGTGACACACTATTGACATCGGTTCCAGACTGTGTTGCTCAAAATGACAAACTGTGTTTCAGCCAACAAACGCGACACACTATTAACATCCAGTTCCAGACTGTGCTTCTACCATATTTACCATTGGACTATAAAACACAAATTCGAGTCTGGCTCCAAACCTTGATTGGATGCACAAAATCATTACCACTTCATTATGTCATATGAACAAATTTTGAGAACTATTAACTTATTTTTCTGTGCAAGATTAGTTTGGGAATTGGGATTATCCGAGTTAGAAATTATGTGAATTAGGACAGATTGAACATTTTATGCTGATTTTCACATGCAATTTTACCACTGAAACTATTGTTGTCATTTCAACATGCTTTATCAAACATCTATTCCGCATATTTGCAAATATTATATTTCACCATTTTGAGCACTAAATTGTGTGAGAAAACACATACAATCCTGCAAGTCATATAATAAACTGTGTTGACTATTTACATTTGTTTTGTGTTTTTATCATCTAAATAAGAGCTTTTGTGGTGAACACACCAGATCTTGACACTACAGTCAGGGTTCCCACGATTCCGGGAAATTGGGAAAAAGTCGGGAGAATTCATAATTTTTTCCCGACCATGAAAAGTCCTTGAATTTTGCAAATATTGAAGAAAGTCGGGAAAAACCCAGGAATTTTCTGCCACAACCTGAAACTCAAAACCATCACGTAACTTAGTTGTAACTGAAATGATCGCGAGTTAAATTTATCGAGGTCTGATCAGAATATTCAAAGGTTGCAGTATTGATCATTTGGGTGCTTGCCATTAACATATTTGTTGAGTCAGTCCAATTGCTCAGTGGGTTAGATTTGTCAGACAGCTCGATTTCCATATCTTTTCTTACATGGAATGTATGAAAACCAGTCGAGCATCACAGAGGCCATCATGGTGGCAACAAAGGGTAACCGCTTCCCAGATGGCCTAGCAAACTTAAACGTTAAATCGAGTCGTACCCGCATAAAATCGATATGAAAATTATTTATTTTCTCAGAAATTGCTTGCATTAAAATTGTTATGTCTTTAATCTGCTGAAAGACAAGATACAACTACGGTGTTGATGAAATTTGACCTGGTACTCGCGATTTGCATTGCTAGACGCTTGAGTACACGTATCTCACAACCCACATGTTCATGACATCATAAATCCAGTAGTTATGTGTTGTGAATAATAATGCATTTCAAATGTTGTAGAAAAAAATAAAAAATATCTGAAAGTCATATACTAGTTGTAATGAAAATACCGAAAAAAACCCCCAAAAGAACACAGAGTTCTCTATATTTATTCAGAGAACAACTACCAGGGTTTTGTTGTATCACGTGACTACAACGTTGTCATATCCTCTCTGTTTGATGAATTGGACTGGACAGATTGCTGCGTCAGCGACAGGTTTCTTGTCTTTGTTCTCGAAATAAATATGTTGACAATTATAGGTTTCTTCTGGTTTTTACAAAAAGGTATCTGACTTTCAGTTAATATAATTGATTTTTTGTACAACAAAATTAAAAAGGAGTTGATGTCACGTGACTATTCAACTTCCGATGTTGTTGTTTGAGATTTTTGAAGTCATGTGACTAGTTCTGCAAATGGCAAGTATCGGGTCAGGTTTCATCTATGCTGAAGCTTCGTTTAGTCTGTCTGTGGATTAAATACATAATGATTATAATACTTGCCATGTCTGAGAAAATAAACTATTTTCCTATCGATTTCATGCAGGTATGAGTTAATATAAGATCACTTAAATTTGTTAGGCCCACTGGTAAGCAACTACCATATGCCACTATGGCACAGTGGCAGCAAATTCCAAATTTTGACATGCAATTGTTTACCCCACACCCCAACCTAAATGTCCAAATGTAAAAAATGGGATGGGAATATTCAGAGGAAACCCGGATCAGAAAACAGACTGCTATTCGTTTTAAGCCAACTTTGTTGTCAAAAATGTCGAATCTCTGAGCTGAACTTTGGTGGGAAACTATTACACAGTGACATGTAGCTTGAAGCATTGGTTTCCGGTCTTAAATAGGACACAGGAAAAATGGGAAATTGTCATCACTTTTATTATATATTAAACAAAGATACGAGTCCCTGTATCAATACAGGTTTGGGGGCTGGTTTATCGAATTACAAGACATGATTTTACAGAAAATGCAGTCCTTGTTTGTACAACAATATATAATTTTGAAGGTTTTTTGTCAAAATTTAAATCAACCCTTTTGTAAATGTTTTTTAAATGATGGAGTTTTAACCAAATCCTCCTAAGGAGTTTAGGTTGTTTGAAAAATTTTGTTTGGGTTTTATTGGTACAGATTAATTGAGGGTTGAACTTTTTTCGTTACAAGATAAGATTCTAATACTTTGCATTTGTTGTTTTTTCATACTCTGATATGAAAAGCTTACTTTGTATAACGTGCGTATATATTGCTTTAGAATTCTTTAGAATTAAAGGTTTGAAAGGAAGCAAAACTAATTTATGTTCATTATGTTGTTTCCATGTAGCAACATAATGCATGTCAGCAAGTAAAGTTAGAATTTTTATTCCGTACATTGAAATGACTTTGCAAGCCAATTTATAGGAATATAGACCAACTTGTTTTGTGTGATACATTTTATGGTTTTGTACATGATCATCTTTTCTGACTTAGATATTTTGGAGCGTCTTGAAATAGAAACACATTTTGATTTAGAAAATGCATGTTTTATAATCTAAAATGTTCTTTAATACCATTCAGTAACGGTCATGTCTGAACCTTGAAAAAATTAATTTCATCCTGGAATAACCCTGGAAATGACCTGGAAATTTATCATTAGAAAAGCGTGGGAACCATGTACAATACAATAGAGGGATCTAGTAACTGAAAAAGGCGTGAGCTGTCCATATATTCCATTTTATATGACCTTGACCCTGACCCTTGAATGTTACAATATTACCATATTTGGTCCTTTGTTCAAGTTTTGAGGCCATTACACAGCTTTTGGAATTACCAGGATGTTTAAACTCATGTACTGTTCTTTTCTTTATTTTTGTAAAAGTCAGTAATGCAGATGTCAGCTTCATAATACTAAGATGTACATAGGCCAGTTGACACGATTCTGTACATAGGCCTGTTGACACGATTCTGTACATAGGCCAGTTGACACGATTCTGTACATAGACCAGTTGACACGATTCTGTACATAGGCCAGTTGACACGATTCTGTACATAGGCCAGTTGACACGATTCTGTACATAGGCCTGTTGACATGATTCTGTACATAGGCCTGTTGACACGATTCTGTACATAGGCCAGTTGACACGATTCTGTACATAGGCCAGTTGACACGATTCTGTACATAGGCCAGTTGACACGATTCTGTACATAGGCCTGTTGACACGATTCTGTACATAGGCCTGTTGACATGATTCTGTACATAGGCCTGTTGACATGATTCTGTACATAGGCCAGTTGACATGATTCCAGAAGAGAACCAATTAGATTTTAGGGGTTGTTGAGGTTTTTGTTTGGTTATAGGTTGCTGTACTTTGTGTTTGCTGCACATTATTATGAAGCCATATGTATCAGCATATATTTTAATTTGTATAGAGATCTTTTCACATTTTACTTCCTGTGCTTTTTCAAAGACGACGTAATTGTTTGCTTGAAGAAATCCCTTTTTGCTTGTAAAACCAAATAGTCTGCCTCCCAACTTGGCCGAGGCAGTGAACTGTTTGCCAGGTATCTGGCTATGTGGAGCTGACATAATACGAAGCCACTCGACACCTAATGCAAGGTAATATCTTACATATAATTTGAAGTCAATACACTGTACCTGTATATTGCTTGGTTTCAGTCAAAACAATTATTTATTAATTCTGAAAATGAGTTTTTTATGGTTTAGCCAAAAATACCAATCTTTGATTTAAGCATTGCATAGTTGGTTAGAAAGTGAGTCCTGTTGGACATGTTTGGCATATACATGTATGTCAAATTCCAGATACCTGCAATGAACATATCCCAATTAAATTTAATTAAATTGGCCATATGTCTGTTTGAGTCTGATTGCAAACAAATCACTTCCCAGAGAAATTTTTTAGTTTGTCGCAGCATTTAACTGGAGTTCAAAGTTTTTCCCATCTTTTATCTTCCATTTTCAGAACATTTATGGTCATACTGAGTGTGAAGATAAACATTTGATTTTTTTAATCCTTGAAAATGTATGCGAGATCCTTATAATGTTATATAATTAGATTTAGATGACTAAGACAATGTTTTTGTTGCAGCTTGGTGAGGAGGGGGGGGGGCAGCAGGCAATAATTACCAGAAGGGATGGACATAATACAATCCATTTGTTGAACAAATTTGTCTTTGCTACTTCCCTTAAACTACATGGAGAATTGCCATAAAACTTGACATCCAAAGCATAGTTGGTCCTAAATAAATTGGTGTCAATATGGCCACCATATGGGGTTTCACCAGAAGACTTTATATGATGTCTAGTTGGTACTAAATAAAAATGAAGTTGATATGACCACCATGGCAGCCATTTTGAAAATCCTGTTATTGCTATTCCATCATAAAAAATGGTCACTATCAGGTTTCCCTATTGCAAACATTTGTGACCCCACCACAATAGGCAGAGGGAAAAGAATTCATAAAATTTGGTTGTATTAAGGTGTTATAAAGAAAACTAACATAAGCATATTGCAGTTGCACCAATAATGTAGGTTATCTGCCTTTCCAGTTCCTTAAAAATGTTTTCATTCTTTTATGATTTTGTTTTTCTTTCAGAGAGAATTGTGTGAAAATCTTGGAGTCTCCATCAATATAGGCAGTGCAGGAGATCTGCAGGTAAATTGTCATCATTACATAGAAACAGAATTAAAACGAGGCTTCTGTAGTATAATATACACAAACGCCTCTTATTTCTTTGTGGTAATATTCTACAAATTAAAGCATTAAACTTTTTTGACAATAAAACTTTAATTTTGAAAAATCTGATGGAAATGTGACAAGGAAAAACTGCCAGTGCCAACAAGAGGCTTACTTGTATTTCATCATGATTTTCAGAAATTCACTAGATTAACAATGACACTATTATGTCATTAGATGCAGACTGTATAAAGAATGCAGTTGTAAATATGTAAACATCAGTATATGTGAAATCATTTCCATGATACATGTATATCACAAACTAAGTCCCTCATTTTCGTCTTATCATTTAATGGCAAGACATGTGTATCAGTTTTACCTCTGACAGTGGTCATCATAAGCAATATTCAGGTCAAGTGTTCAAGACTTTTGAAGATCACATCTGCCATAGCAATATTCAGGTCAAGTGTTCAAGGCTTTTGAAGATCACATCTGCTGTATCAGCAATATTCCGGTCAAGTGTTACAGGTCTTAAAAGTTTATCTGTTGTTGTTGTTGTTGTTGCTGTTGTTATGAGTTTAATGCCATTTTATAGCGCATGATAGGCTGTACCTGGTGGCCAGTGTAACTGATGGAGGATGAGCTTTGGAGAAAAACCTAGTAAGAACCACTGACCCATGGTAAGCTACTGACACGCTTTCTCACATACCCACATTGGCCAAGCCCGAAACCTGAACCCATGAAGACAGAGGTGAGATGGCAGTGATCATTACAGGCAAACACTTTAAACCACATGGTTACCCAGGGCCCCCAGTTTTATCTGCTACATCAACAATATTGATATCCTGTGTTCAAGGTTTTGAAGATAATATCTGCTACATGGGCAATATTCAAGTCCTGTGTTGAGGTACTGTGTTCAAGGTTTCAAAAATCATTTGAAAGTGATATCTGCTACATCAGCATTATTCAGGTCCTATCATAAAATATTTTAACAGTCATATCCCCTTCATCAGCAATATTGAGGTCCTGTGTTTAAGGTTTTAAAGATGATGTGTTCAACATAGCAGTATGGATGCCATGTGTTCAAAATTTTGAAAGTCATATCAGCTGCATCAGCAGTATTCAGGTCTTGTGGTCAAGGTTTAAAGATCAAATCTGCTACTTCAGCAATATTCAGGTTCTCTGTTAATAATTTTGAAAATTATATCCGCTACATTAGCAATATTCAGGTTTCGTGTTACTAATTTTGAAATCATATCTGCCACATCACCAGTATTTTGGTCCTTTCTTAAAGGATTGAATGTCATATCTGCTAGATCAGTTGTTTTCATTCACAAGCAAGAAAATTTATTCTGCAGAAATCTTGTTTTTCTTAGACTATAAATTTTTACTTTGCATTGACAGGATTTATAGAGTAATTACTGGTATTTATTTAAATTTCAGCGATCACTTTGGAGCTATTCTGACCCAGATGATGAGTATTCAGTGGCACGAATGCAGGTTCTGGTCTCACTTTGTGCCAGACCAATGCAGGTAAATAAATGAGTTATCTTTCCCTATAAAATTGTTGGGTGCAGATATCATAAAGTTTTAAATGATGGATGCAGCAGTGTAAATTTCGATCAGAGATGTAAATTGGTTTCAGTTCACCTCTACAGAGTCATACCTGCCATAGCATGGCATGTCATGTGAAAGACACAATTTGTAAATCCTAAACTGCCAGACACACTTGTGTTTAGAAAAACATGGTTTCCTTAATGTCAGCAAAAGCAAAACAAGACATAAAGAGAGACGTTTCTTTACCACAATGGTACATGCCTGTAAACATAAAATAGTCCTCCTTTGTGTTTATGTAAAACTATCCATGGGGCAGTTCATATACTGTAGTATCAGAAATTTTCATGGGGGTCTAAATTAATTTCGTTGTTTTTATTGTTGTCCCTAACCTCAGATTTAAGGACCCAAAAATACATTTATCCACATATGATGATGACCATTGCAGCTCATTTTCTTACAGTTTTTTGTTGCTTGAGACATACATGCACAGTTTTCTGGGAGCAAGTGTTCACAATCTGGGAGATAGAGTTTGAATCAGGGAGATTATCATAACAAGCATTTCTGTTATAAATTAAAGCACAATGGTGTACATCATACCAAAACTAAGTAAATTATCTACAATGAATAATAGGTACTCAACTTTACTAAAATTTTTATGTGTTATTTACTCTATGCTTCATATTTAAATTCGTCTATCCAAGCACTGTTGAACTTGCAAACATCTTTCTTTTTTGTCTACGGCATATTTTCCTTCGAAAATGTTAGTGAATGTTTCAGCATAGTATCAAAATTATTATATTCCAAATAGTTCAAGAACTGTTTTATACCTCTCAGATTGCCTGCAATATGTTACACATGACACATTACTTGATATTGAAATATTGATGAGTAAAACAACTTATATGTGTACAATAAATTCATCAGCTCGTGTCATGCACCATGCTTTGCTGGGTTGTTTCGTTGTATGCTTGGTGGATGTTGTTTTAGCTTGAAATACCTATGCTCAGCAGATTCCTGGAGTTTTTGTTGGCAAATCGGTAGATCAAAAGATTGGGTCCGAAATAAGAAGACTACTAGACAGTCCAGGAGACTTGGCATGTATGTAGAGATTTACAAAGCTACTATTATTGATAAATCAGTGTCAGTGTGGTAATAAGATATTAGCTTTTACATGTATTTGCTTTATTTTGACCCGTTGAAAAAAATTAATGAGCAGTTTTATATTGTTGCAGTGCACATGTATGGATAAGGTATCAGGGAGCTGTAATTTCCACTTGCTGTCTAAAATCAGTATGTGAGATCAGTAAGGACAGAGAGAAACATTTAGAAGCACAAGGTATCCAAACACTAGTATTACTGAAAATTCCAGCAATTCTTCATCTGAGTACAACTGTTGTTGAAAAATTTAAATCCTTACAGACTACTTAATTGGCTCACAACAGCTAAGTGTTTGTCCTTAAAGCACTGTTGTGGGAGAGCACATTAGATTAATTTGCCTAGGTAAAGCACACTAAGTGGACCAACCCAATTAATTTGAAGTAAGTAAATCCCAAGAAGAACTGTGCTGAAGAACAAAAGTTGTTACACATCGTTGCTATGTTGAAGCCATCTTCATTAAAGTTCATTGGCAAGGTCACAATCAGTGGCAATGTTTCTTTGAAGTGGATTTTACTCCATATGTAAAATGCAAAACTTTATTATTTTCATAGTTGGAATAGTGTATATGTGGGATTGATTTTTTAAATAAAGTATTAAAACACAAATATGATTCAAGGAATGATGGGCCATCTGCAAAAGAAAGCTAAGTCCAACAAAACTGAATTTCATCACTCCTGGTTGACAGAGTTTCACTTTATGAAGTACAGCAGCAAGGAGGAACATTTTGTTCTTTGCACTTAACTGCAAACACATATCAACATAAGTAATTTAGGACTGTATGTATTCATTGGTATTACAGCACCACGCAGCATCAGGAGACTGCATAAATGCAGAGCTCAGTCCCAAAAGTAAGTAATATGTTTCATCAGCAGACCCTGTCACAAGAGTTGCAGTACCTTTCTGCAATTTCCTTGCAGAGCACATTCTGCCATTTGCAGTTGAAGACTATTTTTCAGACATGTATGTTTGACACTCCCTCAGAGTAACGCAAATGCAGTAAAATCATTTTCTGTGCTGAAAATAATTCACCAAGGATTATGGGAAAGTTTGAACAATAGTTCCATCCAGTCTCGAATGAGTGCAAAAATGAACACAAATGACACATATTTTACGTTTAAACACCCAGTTGAACTATTGAGAGCTACAAAGGCTGCATTTAATTAAAACTGTATTCCACTGTCCAATGGATTCTAAAGACAGAATCTTGGGATATTTTTTAATCTGATGAATTTGTTGTTGTGATTATGTGTGTGTGGGCATATGAGTGTGATGATATTTGATAATGTTAACTCCACCACCTATTTTTTATTTGTGTATTAAATGCTTGAGAGAAAACAGATATGTTATCTCCTTTATTCAAATTTAAATTATCCAGTCATTTTCTTTAGGCTGATATGAGTGGATAATTTAGTCTCAGTTATAGGATGTTGCTTCTTGGGGATCATATACACTGCCTCCCCCATCCCCTTGGGAGTTGAAAACACTTTTCGAGTCTCAGAAAGCCCTAAAGAATTAATTTGCAGGTATGCAAAGTAGAAGAGAGCTATTGTACCGCTGGTGTCCATGTCCACACAAAAAAGCATATGCTTACAACAAAAAGAAGGTAACTTTAACCTACTTTCACATGTTACTGGCTTGGGTTTTTGCATTTAGCTGTATACATTTTATTATACCTATAAACATTCAACTTGGAGGATGCATCTTGAGGAGTACTACAGCCTCATTGCAAAAGTAGGTCACTGTGACAGGTATTTCACACTTCAGTAAGGTCAC
Organism: Megalonaias nervosa; assembly: GCA_016617855.1. Lineage (NCBI taxonomy): Eukaryota > Metazoa > Mollusca > Bivalvia > Unionida > Unionidae > Megalonaias > Megalonaias nervosa. The sequence goes on along the minus strand of JAECUM010016489.1, from coordinate 29,370 downwards.
ATTTTGTGATTTAAGTTAATTTTTCAAGCTCTGTTAATGCTGGAATCATCAAGCTGGGTAACTGTATGCACATCTCTGTAAGTGCCACACTCTTACAATACACTATGACCTGCATTTCATATTTTACTGGCTTTGGTTAAGTTTTTGCATTGAGCTGATGACCACATGTTGTTTGCATTGTATGTCATACTATCCAGCCAAGAAACATTGAAACTTGGCAGTGGGATGCATTTTGTTGAGCAATACTCCCACATTTCAGTAGTAGGTTGTTAAATTTCATGTTTGATTTTCATTACCTGGCACTGTTGATGATGATGATGATGATGATGATATTCATCCATCAGTGTCAGTGAGGACCATTCAGTGTCATCGATTCACTGGGGGTGGGTCCAGAGATGGCTGATCAGTCCAATCCGGGCCTGGAAGAGTCTGTTGCAGTGGGGACATGGATGTACAGGTTGCTGACGGGGAGTTGCGGAACTGCTGTTCCTGGATTTGCGCAGACCATGTTTTTCAGCTGCATCCACCAGTCTTTTCTGCTCAAAGACTGCTGCACCGGCATTGACTTGACTGCGCCAAGCAGATCAATCAGCAGCGACACTCTCCTGGCTGTCAGGGTCAATGCCAAAGTTCTTCAGCGAGGCCTTGAGGGTGTCCTTGTACCTCTTCTTTTGACCACCATGAGATCTCTTGCCTTGCTGTAGCTCTGCATAGAACACCTTCTTGGGTAGGCATTCTTCCAGCATGCGGACAACATGGCCAGCCCATCAGAGTTGTGCCTTGCACAGCATGGTGTGGATGCTTGTCATGCTGGCCTGAGGAGCACCTCTGTGTTTGGTACTGTTTATACTGGAATCATGAAAGTGACAATGATATTAATCTCTATTAATACCACATCCTTACATCATAAGAAGATCATCATGACCTATATTTCATCTTTTACTGGCTTTTGTTAAATTTGTATGTCGAGACCAAGGCCACATTTTGTTCTTGGCATATTGTATGCACACCTTCCAAATCAAGAAACATTTTGTGGGAATGCATCTTGATAAGTACAACACCCTTATTACAAAAAGAGGTATCGAGGAATTATATTTCATGCCTCATTGACTTTTTTGAAATATTGTGTTTAAAGTTGATTTATTCGGTGATATTTATTGTCAGATAATGAAATTTGATGAATGGATATATCTGTTAGCACTTTACTCATTCATCCAAAGAAAGTCCCTGTGACCTACATTTTCTGCTTTGCTAACATATGTTAAGTATTTTTGTTAGCTTATGACTGGTTAGATTCTTCAAAGCTATTTATAACCTAGAAGTCCCATTCTGATCAGTGCAGCTGGAAGTAGGAATAAATATTTTTATTCATTGATAAATTTTGCAGATTAACAACTATATATTGTGATAGATTAACCATCATTAAGTTAACTATACATTGTATTGGTGAAGGCATACTGGAATTACATGAGATTACATGCTGCATGCATGACATGTGAGGTATCAGATGTAGTGACTGTCACCCAGTAAAATCTGGCTTCTGAGGGTAGACAATAATAGTTTGTGAAGCAGATTGTAAAAACCAGGTGTTTAAAATAAAATGAAGACAAAAACAAAATTATTCTATTATTATACTCTTTATTCCACCACAGTTTTGTTGTTATCATAGAAAATAATATACTTTTTATTTTTTTATGTATTGTATGCCCTATGTATGTATGTGTATGTGTATGTATACTGTGCTGACATGACATCAGACCACATACACACATAAAAACATACATGCATGCATGCATATTATGTATTATGCATGCATGTATGCATGCATGCATGTATGTATGTATGTATGTGTATGTATGTATGTTTTTATGCGTGTATGTGGTTTGATGTCATGTCAGCACAGTACTGGCCATACAGTCTCAAATAAAACTTCAAAAAATGTAATCATAAAAAGCTATGAGGAACATTACTTAGAAAAGGCACAAGTTTTCATTGTCAGGATCGCTTTAGGATGAATGTATTTTCTATATATCAGTGAATGTTTACAATGGCCACTGGAGCTACTAAAAGGTTCACAGAGGTGAGCTATCTAATTGTTCATTAAATCATCAATATCTATATCTATAAATACGTTGATGCAGTCACACTTGACTATTAAGCAACGGGTGGTGCGTGGTCAAAGATAAAGTAAAGACGGAAGTGATAGAACAGTCAGAAGAGTAATGATAGGAAAGGCAGAAATAAGTAAAAGTGTCAGTGTATGTTTTCATCCCTTCATACTTGGACCAATCCAGCTTCCGTAGTGGCAATGAGGTAAGGAACCTCAACCGGTATAGCCCTGAGAATTGCTAGGTCTTACTTGTAGCTGCCATTAGAATGTGATTTTGGAAAGCTCCTGCTTGTGAGATATCAAGTCAGGAGCTTATGCAATTATTGATGGTAATTTGTTCCAAGTCCCGATTGTATGTGGGAAGAAGCCAGTAGACTGGTTATATACCCACCAAAAAGTTGAGCATGTTATGTCCATCTGGTAATAGTTTTGTTTTTGCACAATAACTCAAGTTCTGCACCATCTACAGTTACCAAACTTTGAGCATGGCTTGTACTAGGGTACAGAAGGAGCCCATTAATTTTGGAGTCAAAGGTCAGAAGTCAAGATTACTGTGATACAAAGAAGAAAAATGGTTTCTTTAGAAAAATTCAAGTGCTCTACTGAGTACATTCACCAAAGTTTGTGAATAACGTGCACATTTTGTAAGAAAAAGACCTGTTTATTTTGAGAATCAGTGGTCAAATTTCACAGTCACTAACAAATAGAAGAAAAATGCATTTGCATAAATTGCAACTTACCTATACGAAGGAATGTCCATGCATGCACTGGCTGAATATTTCCACAGAAATGAGAGGATCCAATGATTACATTGAACACGCTAATGTAATTAAAGTTGAACTCCATGAATAACAACATTACAAATTAAAAAACTATTATTTATCTTTATATTAATGTTAAATACAATGTGGGCAAAGAAATAATAATATATAAAAGAAACTTATTATTATTATTATTATTGAAATATTACTGATTTTAAAAAAGTTTAACTGTTCTGGTATTCCTATTTATGTATGCTAAGCATGATCATAAGCATTGTTTTGTCAATTTTGGTCCATACTGGCTACCATGGAATGAAATTCCAAGCTTAACCTTGTATGGACATGGACATCACCGTCAGTATATGGCCTATAATCATCAAACAGCAGATGATATTCTGAGTATATTTCATAATCAGGGCCAATGTAGGTATAGTAAGTTCGACGAGTTTTGTATAATGATGATTAACAGAATTACATGCATTTACATAAAGTGATGTTCATTGTTTTTCAGTGTAGACTTAATAAAAAGTTTTGACATTTTAGATGAAATTGTGCTATGACAGATTCATATTTTTACTGGCTACACCTTTACATCTGTAAACAACAGCTAGATGGCATGTTTTCAAAATTAATCACAGAATCCCGTTTGCCACGATAATATAGAGTCGGTGATAATACAGTGTTGGAGTATACATAGCCAGTAATGGCCTTTGAATTGACCTAATTTAATCAGCAGTTATTCACATTCTTTCTGAATATTGCCTTGGAGCAATTGTTTCAACCATGTGATGCCTTTTCAGAATGCAAAGTATTTCAGTGCAGGTTGTTTAGATAACAAGAACCAGTACCTATGCACACACCACCAGTGCCTACAAAGAGGACTATGAAACAAGAGCAGATGCATACTGTGTCAGTCATGGTAAGCTTGTTGGTATTAGCCAGATATGGGCATTGAATTGACCTTATTTAATGAACAGTTATTTCATGGACTATGTGAATATTGCATAGAAACAATTCAACCATTTTATACCTTTTCAGAATGCAAAGTATTTCTGTGCTGGTTGTTTGGATGATGAAAACCAGTACCGGCACTATGCCCTCAATGTACCATTGTATACACACTTCACCAGTCCCATCAGGCGTTACCCAGACATCCTTGTACACAGACTTTTAGCTGCAGCTCTGGGTAAGGATAGACTATTGTTACACTTAACATTTTGCTGGCCCAGAAATCTTTTACACAGAGAACTAAGGTCAGTTTGTTGTGAAACATTTTAATTTGCAGATTAATATCGTGGCAGTTACCATTGAGTAGCGGATAAAGCCGGAAATTATTTTATAAATGATATACCACTAATAAGTGGTTTTAATCTGGTGTTATGTCTCATGATGTAGTATGAGTGTTATTGTATCTTTCAGTTACCTTTTGTAAAATGTAAAACCATTTTCTGATTCTGTTTTGAGTCAAATACAAAGGAGATACCAATAACAAGTGGTTTAAATCTTTATTCAGGCTGGAGATCAAATTACTTACCAGTCACTTTGTATCATTGTATGTATACTTTAGTTAATTAATCACACATACAAATATTCTAAATAAATGTTGTTTGAAAGTCTTGGAGTGCATTTCTTAGCATGGCTCCAGGTTCATGACACAGTGTTATTCGAAAGTCTTAGAGTGTATATCTTAGCATGTCTCCTGATTCATGTCACAGTGTTATTTGAAAGTCTTGGAGTGTATATCTTAGCATGTCTCCTGGTTCATGTCACAGTGTTATTTGAAAGTCTTGGAGTGTATATCTTAGCATGGCTCCTGGTTTTAGATGCAATGTTGTATATAACCTTTGTCCTTTTCTTCTCTTATTAATTATAATATGCTATATACAGAATTACAGTCACAGATAACTTGTTCGTGATTTTGAAATGATACATTTGGTCTGAGTTCCCTGATTGAATTCATTTAAAATATTCCTTTGTTGGTTATTATCTATTAGATTACTCATGCTAAATAATAACAGATTAAGTATGATTACTGCCTATATGTTAAATTTCATGTTGGTTACTGTGTGGTAGATTTCTTCCAATCAGAATTTGGTCATGTAGGTTACTTTGTGGTAGATTTCTTCCAATCAGATTTTGGTCATGTAGGTTACTTTGTGGTAGATTTCTTCCAATCAGATTTTGGTCATGTAGGTTACTGTGTGGTAGATTTCTTCCAATCAGAATTTGGTCATGTAGGTTACTGTGTGGTAGATTTCTTCCAATCAGATTTTAGTCATGTAGGTTACTGTGTGGTAGATTTCTTTATATCAGATTTTGGTTATATGGATTACTCCAGAGTTCTTATGCTACTGGGAAATGGGGAAAAGTTGAAAGACACAATAGATTTATTCCCAACTCAGAAAATCCCTTTAATTTTGTAAATATTGATCAGAATTAGGAAGAAATGGGGGAATTTTCAGCTACCACTTGAACGTAGACAAAATGTATAATTTGGTCCAAATTGAACTGATATATGAATTAAATTTATTGATCTCTTACATAGTTTGATCACCAACTTTCACACGAACATTACTACGATGCTCAGGACATGAAGAAGATTTTTGATCCAGTAAATGTGTCTTGTATTTTGTTAAGTTTATTTAATTTGGATTGTTTGTTTTTATTTTTTTATTTTGTTTGATTCATTATATTCTGTGGAAAATTGTATATTGGACTTGACATTGTCCAAAATTAAGTTCATTTTCTACTTGACCTGAATCATTGATTTTTTTTTAATTCTCTAAACAACTAATACATAGCAAATAGTTCCTATGAGTATCAGTTAACTTATTAGGATTATTATCTTGGCTGGAGTCAAGGACATTGTGTTTCCCACATTTTATATTCTAATTATAACTGAGGTTTTATTTGTAAACATCAAAAACCTTCATTTAACCATTATACATACTATGTACATAACCCATTGATCAGGAACCTTAGTGTATTATCCTCACCATCTTATTGTGGTTTTTCTTCTTTTTTGTACCAATATTTGATTGGGAACCACTTTTCATTCATAAATGTAATGACATATTATGTATCCTTTTTTTGTGGCACTATATAGAGTACTGGTGTTCGGTAAAATCCAAATCAATCAGTCAAGCAGAATTTTTTGAGGTTGTGGAACTCTCAAGTCACTTGAGGTAAAACTGGTTATCCTTTGATCAGCCCCATATCAGTATCTTTTCTTTTGTAGAAGTTATGAAAACCAGTCAAGCATCTCAGTGTGGCATCATGTGAGAGAGTTATCTGTGATGTGTGATCGCAATAGATATAAGAATAAAATAATAAAGATTATATTCTACAGTTCCTCTTTTGGCATGCAGAATTTACAAAAATTTATTACACTACATATTTGCTTTGTATTTGGTAGTTGACACTGGCAACATGGTGTTAAACATTAACATTAATGGTAACTATTGACACCACTCCCACCCCCAATTTGCCTTTGCAGTGAATCATACCATTGAACCTTGGTAAACATATGCAAATCTATTTGCTGAGGCAATTTTCAATGCAGAATCCCACACTCTGGATGTACTTGATAATGACTGTATTAAATATACAGTTCATAGTCAGATTACATTGAAGTAGATATTACGGCACCAGCCAGATGTTAGTGGATTTTAAAAAAAAATTAAATTTGACTTTTTACAAAAAGGTGTATTATAATTTTATGAAGGCTTTGTGTCAGAATGTAAGACAGTCCTTTTCTTGATAATGTTCTTCATACCAACATACAGTTAGGCTGAGATAAAATTCATATTTTTATTCATACTAACATTACAGTTAGGCTGAGATAAAATTTACATTTTCATTCATACTAACATACAGTTAAGCTGAGATAAAATTTACATTTTCATTCATATTAACATAGAGTTAGGCTGAGATAAAGTTCACATTTTTATTCATACTAACATAGAGTTAGGCTGAGATAAAGTTCACATTTTTATTCATACTAACACAGAGTTAGGCTTAGATAAAGTTCACATTTTTATTCATACTAACATAAGTTAGGCTGAGATAAAGTTCACATTTTTATTCATACTAACTTAAGTTAGGCTGAGATGAAATTCACATTTTTATTCATACTAACATAGAGTTAGGTTGAGATAAAGTTCAGATTTTTATTCATACCAACATACAGTTAGGCTGAGATAAAATTCACATTTTTATTCATACTAACATAAGTTAGGCAGAGATAAAATTCACATTTTTATTCATACTAACATAAGTTAGGCAGAGATAAAATTCACATTTTTATTCTTACCAACATACAGTTAGGCTGAGATAAAATTCACATTTTTTTTCATACTAACATACAGTTAGGCTGTGAATACTTACCCTATCACATTACTAGACCCTCCAAGCCATCCTGTCACATGAGCATCCTTGTTGGTATTTCACTAAATTAAAAATTAGTGACACCTGGTAGCAGCAAGGGGAGGTAATGGGCTAGATTCATTGTCCATTGTCTATATGATATCAAAAGAAAAGATGAATTTTCGTCTTTTTAGTAGGACTGGAATTGGGAAGTAGCAGGCTTATATCCTAAACTTAATGTGATTCAGTAAGTACTCTTGGAGAAACCAAATTATTTGATGTGTAGATTACTGTCGTGAGCCAAACAAGACACCTGATTTCATCCAGAAGTATTTTGACCACAGTTGTATAGATTACTTCATTGTAGATTACTGTCATGAGCCAAACAAGACACCTGATTTCATTTGGAAGCAATAAGAGAACTGTTGAATAGATTACTTTCTTGGACATTATTATCATGAGCCAGTTAAACAATAATGTCACCTGATAACATCCTGAAGCAATCAGACGACTGTTGTATAGATTACTTTCTTGTACATTATTATCATGAGCCAGTTAAACAATACTGTCACCTGATAACATCCTGAAGCAATCAGACCACTGTTGTATAGATTACTTTCTTGTAGATTACTGTCATGAGCCAAATAAGACACCCGAGTTCATCCAGAAGCAGGCAGATCACTGCAATGACAGGAAGCTGGCATCCAAACGTGTTCAAGATCTCAGCTCAGAGCTTTACTTTGCAGTTTTTGTAAAGGTAAGACAGATTAGAAAACTTCATTGCAATTTGGAAATTGTGTATCTAATTCATTTGACCACATCATTTATTAATTAGTTGATAAACAGTAAATCTTAGGTCCCAGCAGTCTTGTATGGGTTTTTAACATGAATGATATTAATGCAGTAAATCCTGATTTGAGTGATCTCTTCTGTGAGTGAGTACCCCTCATTTACAACCCAAATGACCATACATGGATTGATTTTGCTATACAAGCGTACTTACATGAGTGACCATATGTTAAAAGTGACCAGCAACCAAAATTTTGAAGTAAAATATGTTTCAACACTGCTGTGAAGGAAAATATTGTAAAACCAGATATAAACACTTAAGACCTTTATGATATATTTCATAATGAGATATTGAAATATAGATGTGGGAGAAAAATGATATTGCCACAGCAGTGATATCACTTTTATTGCCACAGTGGTGATATCAATTTTAGAACTACTTTCATTTTCCATTTAAGAAGTATTTCTGCCCTTATGTGTGTTCTTTAGACCTATATTTCCTTATTTAGTCCTATTTTATTTGTTTTATTTCTCTCTCTCTCTCTCTGTCTCCATCAGGTTGAATAGATCCTCAGATGTATAAAGACTTTTAACTCTGTAGTATATATTTATTTAATCAATGAAAAGGTGCTGTTGAGAATGCATAAAAATGAACTATAAGTAGGCTTAAAGTATTAACTTTTTTATTGTTTTCCACATGAATCTTGCAAATTGCCAATGACTGGATTTACATGATCTGTTGCAATTCAATATTCTGTGTCACCTATACATTATCATATAGTTGTTTCACTCAAAGACAAATGGTATAAGCTGCACTAGGTGGTTCAGTGGTCTAAAGTACTCGCTATTAACAATCACTGCTATCTCACCTCGGTCTGCATAGGTTTGAGTCAGTATAAACCAGTGTGGGTATCTGAGAATGCTTGCTAGTGTCATCCCTTGTGCTGGTGCTTCTTCCCTGGTTTTTTTAGGGTTTTACTCCACTAGTTATACTGGCTGCCATATATAACCTATCATGCACTAAACAATGGCATTAACCCAAAACAACAACAACAAATGGTACACATTTTTAAGAAAAACTCTTGATTACGTATAGTAATAAAATTGAGTTGCAATTTTGTAACTCTCATCACAATGATAATCATGTTTGAATTTGATGGAGAAGCCAGGTGTTGATCAGTGTCAGTTGCAAACTGAAATTATGTGACAGTCAAAATTTGCATGCAGCGTCTATTACAGAAATAGACTGCAAGCCTGTCAACAGATAAAATTCATATCTGAATGCATAAAAAGTAAATGAAAATGGTGGCCAAAATCCTCAAAATATTTCACTCATGAAGTAGAAAAAGTTTATATTGACACTTGTAGCTTTATCACATTACAGCACATTTCCACTTGTGAAATGTGTCCTTATTTCTAATCAAAATGCATAGATATATTCTCTATTATCACCTTGATATTTGAGTTGTTGAAATTGTCCTGAACTGAGTTGCACAGAAAAAAAATATGTGAATAAGTTTTCTGGTTACTGGTTTCCTTATATGTATCAGGTAGAGTTTTCTATAAACTATTAACCAGACTTAAGTACATGTGTTACGAACTGCCATTGTAGTAAGGTGGTAATCAAAATTTCTATTTTGATTGGCAATTGTATCTTTTAAGGATGTAATCATGGACACACATTAGTCAGCAGTTCAATTTGCTTGTTTATAGCAATTCTATCATGTAAGGATGTAATCATGGATGCACACGTGTCAGCAGTTCATTTTACTTGTTTATGTGATGTGAAAATACATACAATGTCATTGTTATACAAGAGGTCTTCTAACTTTTATAATTTTCACTGTAGCCCAATTTACGTAGCCTGTCAGGTACTTTAGCCCATTTTAAAGTAGTCTGTCTGGTACTGTAGCCCATTTACAGTAGCATGTCAGGTACTGTAGCCCATTTTACAGTAGCATGTCAGGTACTGTAGACCATTTTACAGCAGCCTGTCAGGTACTGCAGCCCATTGTACAGCAGCCTGTAAGGTACTGTAGCCCATTTTACAGCAGCCTTTCAGGTACTGTAGCCCATTTTACAATAGCATGTCAGGTACTGTAGCCCATTTTACAGTAGCATGTAAGGTACTTTAGCCCATTTTAAAGTAGCCTGTCTGGTACTGTAGCCCATTTTACAGTAAGCATATCAGGTACTTTAGCCCATTTTACAGCAGCCTGCCAGGTACTGCAGCCCATTGTACAGCAGCCTGTCAGGTACTGTAGCCCATTTTACAGCAGCCTTTCAGGTACTGTAGCCCATTTTACAGTAGCCTGTCAGGTACTGTAGCCCATTTTATAGTAGCCTGTCAGGTACTGTAGCCCATTTTACAGTAGCCTGTCAGGTATTGTAGACCATTATACAGTAGCCTGTCAGGTACTGTAGACCATTTTATAGTAGCCTGCCAGGTACTGCAGTTGATATGTCATTTCTTTGTAGAGGTACAATACATAATAATCAGGGTGAATTATTTCTATATCTTTTTTTGTCTTAATAAGTTACGTGTATTTTCTGGAACAGTTAATTTTGTAATTATTGTAAAGGTTCATTTTCTTTAATTTTTTTTTATCATTGATACTATTCATGAAACCTGAATACAATGCTGAAAGTATTTATTGTCATAAATATTTTGATCTTTCACTTTAGAGTGAATGTTACATTTGTTTGGGTAATTGAACTGATCCATGCATTATTTATGTTATAAGTGACTTAGAGTTTAGCTTTTGGCTCAAAAATAAATTTATTGAGCAAGTTTTATAAAATCTTACTTTAAAAATTAATAACATAATTTTTTTATACCTTAATCATTAGTTAACTTTGCAATTTATTCTCTAGTAGACAACCTGTAATTTGAAATAAAACTAACTGTTATGATCAATGTATATTTATTGATTTATATAACTTTTTAAATGAATGCATATAATATTTTGGAAGAAAGATGAACAAGGAATAAATTATATGGACAGTAATTAGATGTAAATTTTCTTCTTAAATTAAATTACAACCCAGAAATCTGGTCTACCTGCACAGATCTTATGAGAGACCACCTGTCTTATGAGACCATTTTTTGTTGGTAGAAAGGGTGGTCTACTCACAAGACAGGTTTTTACTGTACTAGATACCCAACCTTTTGTTTGAGAACTAAATCTTTGCATGATATATGTATGTATGTAGTTTTATAGCATGTCAGCACAATACTGGCACTTTGGTGTTGGAATCTTTGCTTTGAAAGTAAAATTTTTCTTTTGTTTTTGTACCTGAATCTTTCTGATGTTTTTCAGAATGGAAAACACTGACAAGTAAATTAAAAAATTTACAAATGACAACTAAAAATAGAAAATATGTGACTGCCACTACTTATTTTCTTCTACTACTAAATGTTCATGTTTTTATTAACAGATGGCGGGTCCATTGGAAGAAAAAGGAATGGTGATGGGAGTACTTGACAAAGCTTTTGATGTGTTCATCCTCAAGCTGGGTGTCAGCAAACGAGTTTATCTTGATGTAAGATAGCTTTTATCTTATCCACATAAACATTGTGAGATATAGGTATCTCATTTCTGACCATAATGTCAATGGCACTGGTAGCATATTTATCAGTAACATTTGCATGTTTAGGGTCTTCACAAAGTAAGTTTTCACTCTTGTGGGGAAATTTTGGATTGCTGTAGGAGCAACAGTGGTGAAGATCAACAAACAAAGCAACAAAATGTAATACATGTATGGCATGCAATAGCCGGCATAGATTAAACAAAGCAAGAAAATTTAATACATGTATGGCTAGCAATAGCCGGCATAGATTAACCCATTTTATCCTGAATACGACTACAGGCTTAATACCTCATTCTATCCTAAATACGCCTGTGGTCATAGTGTCCCATTTTATCCTGAATATGACTATGGTTGTACTCTACTACGTATGTGTGTAGCATCTCTAGAAACGGGTGTTATACATCACAAATATTTGTGTATTTCTTCACCAATACAGGAAATGGTTAAAGCACGCATGCGCAGTGAAATTTAAATAAATGTGGTTGGAAAAGAAATTGTTGGCTTGAAAATCGATCGATAAAATAAATAATGGATGACAACTCAGATGTAAACATGGATGTTGATAGCGAGGGTAGCGACATTGAAGTTGACGATTTGGATGATTCTGATGATAATATTGACTTAAATGATGGGTTAGAATTGAATCAAGTTGATGAAAGAGATGATGCATGGCTTCATGCACTTTTCGACAGTGATTCGGAGAATGAAGCTGACTTTGAAGGCTTTCAAGAGGAATGGGTCCGGGATGATTTTTCACCTTGGTTGCAGCCACGATTTAAATTGATAGAAGGGGCAACTGTTCAACACCCAGAAGAAGCTGATGCATAACATTACTTTGAGTTACTTTGGGATGAATTAATCTGGAAAAAACTTGATGAAACAAACCGTTACACTGAACAGGTGCGTAGAAAAAATCCCCCCCAACCAAAGTCACCAAGATGGACACCAGTCGATATTCCCACAATGAAGGCCTTTATAGGCGTATGTTTTGCCATGGGAATAATTCGTCTTCCATCAAGACATAATTATTGGCGCCAGAATAAGTATATCTTTGTCACATCCTTCAGTAAAATCGTGTCTTGTGACAGATTTGATCTGATTTGGAGATACTTGCATCTCCATGACAACGAAGAACAAGCTGCAGAGCCTCAGTCAGAGGAAAGACTAGATAAATTAAAGAAAATTAGACGGTACCTGGATTATTTAGACCAGAGATTTTCATAAAATTTCATACCCAAAACAAATGCAACTATTGATGATAGCATGATAAAATTCAAAGAAAGACTCTCTTTTAGACATTATCAGTATCGCCCAGCAAAGCCAACAAAATAAGGGGGTGAAACTATGGAATATGGCCGACAGCTCAACTGGATACATGCACAGATTCCAGGTATACACCGGCAGAGAAGATGGGCAAGAAAATGGGCTGGCTTACAGAGTGGTAATTGATCTCTGCTCACACATGTTCGGAAAAAATCTGACAGTCTATTTTGACAACTTTTACACAAGCACAGATTTATTGAGAGACTTGCATAGTAGATGGGTGATGGCCAGTGGAATGGTCTGTAACAACAGGAAGGGGTTGCCAAAAGAGTTGCTGCCAAAGCAGCTGAAACTGAAGAAACATGAATACAAAGTCGCACAGAAGGATGAAGTTACATTTTGCGTTTGGCAAGAAACAAAAGTCGTTTGTGTCTTGTCAAATTTTCATGACCCATCATTATGTGGCTTTGTAAACAGATGTTCTCGTATGGCTGTTCAGCAACAGGTTGAAGTTCCCAAGATGCTATTGGATTACCAGCAAAACATGAAGGGAGTAGATTCTGTGACCAGATGGTTGGGTACTATCTTCTTCATCACTAGTAAAAAAAATGGTGGCTTCAGATTTTCATTTACCTAATGGAAACTTCGGTGTACAATGCATATGTGATTGCACAGAACACAAATCCAGAGAAAGTCAAAAGTATGTGGCCAACATTTCAGAGCTATCTGGAGGACTTAGTTGCATCTCTGGTTGGTGACACTAGAGCTGGAAAGGCTGCAGCACTTGTTCCAGAGCCTACCAGAGTAACAGTGCAACATACCATTGAAGAAATGTTTGACAGAAAAAAAAACTGTCATGAATGTTCACTGGCCGCTCAACCTGGAGAGAGAAGAGGGGAGACAAAATTTGGTTGCAGGGAATGCCGGCATAGATTAAACAAAGCAACAAAATTTAATATATGTTTGGCATGCAATAGCCGGCATAGATTAAACAAAGCAACAAAATTTAATACATGTATGGCATGCAATAGCCAGCATAGATTAGACAAAGCAACAAAATTTAATACATGTGCGTCATGCAATAGCCGACATAAATCAAACAAAGCAACAAAATTTAATACATGCATGTCATGCAATAGCCAGCATAAATTAAACAAAACAACAAAATTTAATGCGTGTATGGCATGCAATAGCCAGCATAGATTAGACAAAGCAAGAAAATTTCATACATGTACGTCATGCAATAGCCGGCATAGATTAAACAAAGCAACAAAATTTAATACATGTATGTCATGCAATAGTTGGCATAGATTAAACAAAGCAACAAAATTTAATGTATGGCATGCAATAGCCAGCATAGATTAGACAAAGCAAGAAAATTAAATACAATTCGTCATGCAATAGCCAGCATAGATCAAACAAACCAGCAGATTATTTTAATGACCAGGTTGGAGCTGCAGTTGCAATACCCTTGGTACCATTTCATTGGATTTTTAATACAGAAATTTGAGACGTACTAATATCTTTGAACTATATTGGAACCTGTTAGAAAATAAATTTAATCTTTTTGAATTTTCACACTGAAAGCGTTGCAAGATCATATATTGCAGATGTTGACTTAGCAGAGATCTTTCCATTGGCCAGCAGGGCCAGGTCACATAGAAATCAGATAAAAGTAATTTCATTCTTGTGTTAAATTGCATTATTCTTCAAACGTGTTTGACAAAACAATGGAGCATATTTGGCAGCAGAAAATATTTTCAGATGAAATGTCATAATTTAATAGAGTGTATCTAATAATTACTTTGGAAATACTGTGGATGTCAGTATCACCTGGCCTTCCTCAAAACCCACACGCCATGGGCCAGCAGCTAAATCGACCCTTCATATTGGCATGTTCTGTATACTTAGCGGCGATGTGGAAAAAAGCACCATAAACAAGCTTTGTAACATCAAACCCATCATTGGAAAGTGACAAATTATGTAGAACATTGGGAAAGTTTAAATACAGAACAAATCACAGAGATGAATTGGTATGTTATTAGTCACGTATAGGACACTCATACCTGACTTATTCATACTTCCTAATAGCTGACCAAACTGCATACCCTATCAGTGTCCACTGAGAGTGGAAATTAAAATTTCCTAAAAATGTCATTTTCATTGAGATTTTATAAATTTGACCTCAGAGGGAGGGAGCTAAGAATGCATGGAGAGCCCTCCTTCGACATGGCTACCATATGAACAGGAGGACATTAGGATTTCAGAAATGTGGTAATGGACAGGCAGATGAGTCAACAGACCAACAAGGAGGGTCTCATAATTCAAATACATGATTATGTACCTATTGCATAATTTCCAATGCAAATGCATTGCATGGGTTGATCAGATAAATTTTCCACTTACTGGATGTTGTCTTGCACTTATTGGTTGTTGTTAAGCATGTATGGTACGCAATAAGTTTGTTGCTTTGTAACATGATGTCACAATACAGAGGTTCCCCTCATAAACGGCCCCCTTGAATTCCTTGGCACTGACGAGTTTGTGTTCAAAAGTACCCCTCAAGAAAGACCACCCTTCTGACATGACCAGCGGACAACATTAGAGTGCAAAAATGTAAAAATTTACCCCTCACAAGCGGCCACAATTTATTATTGTGTCCAGAACCAATGTTTAATTCATATGGTAAGGTAAGTAATCTGATGATCTTTCCCCCAATGTCTGTTTCTGGATGTCAGGTTTTCATTACTCAAAGAAGTGTTGGCTAATGTACATGTACCACTAAGGTTAGTATTATTAAACCTGACATTTAGAGGAAATGGGGTCAGCAATGCTTCGATAAAGCTTTGGGCTTCACACAGCATTTTTATTTTTATTTTTTTTAAATTATTATTATGATCATAACATGGTGAGCATAGGCTAAATATAGATTTTTGGGATTAACACAGACAATTAAATTAATCTTGAACAAAACAGGGTGCCAGACAAAGACCGTAAATCACATGACAGTATATGTATCACGTCTTTGATAAACTAGAAATTTTGTTTACAAAAGTTTTGTCTGCATAATTAAATTGCAATACTGTACAGTTAGCAACATACAAATAAGTTGTTACAAAACTTTAAAATGTCATCACCTAAATGGAGAAATAATACTCCAGAAGGAAAAGTAAAAGTTATTCGACTTAATGACAGTGGGGAGAGTTCACTTGCTGATAAATTTTATAACAGGAAGACTCAAATAAACAACATCGTAACAGATGAAGTGAATATTCAATAACGGTAGGAAGATGGAGTAAATGGAAAGAGAATTATTTTAAATATGGAACAATGTATGTACCAAGATTTAAATATTGTTTTTGAATGGTTTTGCAATGCGCATGCCAGCAATACCAAACTCACATTTCACGCCTAAGAATAAGAACTATTAATTTATGCTACCTTGAAATAACTCTGTTTTTGAGACAAGAAGAACATTTTAATAATTAATGCTACTTTTTTAAATGAAGATATTATCTGCATTAAGTTGTATGTAGATTTCTTATTATATACACATACATGTACATACACACATACATCTCATATAGTCCCACTCTAGAAAGGTCACCCATCTCATATGTCCACTTTCCAGGTGCAGAAATGATGACCATATAAGAGGGTGACCACTGTACATAAAATCATGTCATGTCATACTGTGTATGTGAGATATATTCCTAAAAATAATGAGCAGGAGATTTCTGTTTAATTATATTTGTATTCACTTTATTTTGTGAAAAGCAGTTTGAATACAATTTATTATTTAATTAGTATAATAAATGAATTGTAGTGTTTGTATTGTTGGATATTTGATCTTGCCTTAGCAAACTCTCCCTGTTGTACCATTCTTGCCCATAACATTCAACATTACAGACACTATAATCTTTAATTATAGTGTCAATTATAGTTGAGGCACAGTGTACTGTTCAGTCATTTTTAGTCAACACTTGTCTAAATTTGTAGAAATTGCCTCTGAAGCACTCGTCATACACATACGAGAAGAAAGTACCAAAGCTGACCTTGACCTGGAAGGCAGAGGCCGATGGGACAGAATTAGTTCAGGATATAAAGATTTTCTCCCATGTAGACTGTGTCCTTCAGAGTGGGGAAGTGCCTTTACAGTGGATGGTAAGCTTGTATTATAGAAGGATTTAAATTTGTCCAAATGGCATTTGGTACATGGGTGTTTTACATATGTAGCAGTTAGATAATGAAATTAAGGAAACAAATTAATACAGTATTCCTGGATCTGCTTACTACAAGGGTCATATTTTACTATTCAGTAAGTGTCATACATTTTATAGCTAATCAAAACTGAATCTGAGATTCCTTTATTCAAGATTGCTGAACACAAGTCCAAACATTGTGGAATCCAGTGAAGTGTACCCATGACATTTTTTTCTATGTAAATCACTTTAATAATAATAATAATAATAATAATAATAATAATAATGACTCTATTTAAAGAAGAAGCTCCTTTGGATAACAGATCAAATTGTCCATAGGGTTTTCTACAGTTACATATAATTCATTTACAGGTTTTACAAGTTGTGTCTTTAGACAACAGTGCTATTAAAACCATATAATTGATCTACAAATACAACACGGCATTAAGGATGAGTATATACAGGATACATTCAAAGGACATAATATATCCATTGTCAGGTTAGCTGCCCAGTCATGCAAATGGTGTGTTAAGAAGCTGCACAGAATTCAAGTGAAAACTGCCTATGAAAGAAACAGTTTCCATTTAGTATGTACATTTTCCATGCAGGTTGTCTCCAATTAGCTCAGTCCTTCAAACAACCATAATCAATCACTCAGTACGGACTCTCTAGCTATTTTTAGACCATGAGCAAGTAGTGTTTGAATTTGCTAATGAATCAAGCACTACTAACGGGAGAATTCTACCTTATGCCCAAATTCTCTCTGTGGAAAAAGCCACATCAGTTGTTTTTTAAAAAAAATAAACGTTTGCATGAGCATGCAGCAGATACCGCTTTGGATTGGAAAAGTATATTCTCTGATATCTCTTACTTTGTAAGCCATCATTTTTGCCTCATTTTTTAAATGGCTCTTTTATTTCTTCTTTGAATACATTCTCTTATCAAATTAACATTATTAAATGCCCTACTGCCTCCCAATGCCAGCCCTCCCAAAAATGAATATTTGTCTTTAATGGCTACATTATATAAACAGAGGACAGTAACTCTTGCCCATTTCCTCCCCATTGTTCACATCGCCTACTGAAATCCATTGAAAGTTTGTGCTACTTTTCATCCCATCCATTGAGGAGTGAGTTATTTTTGGGTGTACTATAAGTGGTACATATTTTTTTTTTATAATTTTGACCATTATGTGAAATTTTTCAAATGTGCTGGGTTAGTTTCTGTGCTTTTTGACCATATGGTTCTACTCTGCTACATTTGTAATAGAATGTGTTGTAGTTTTTGTTTATGCACACTATTTATTACCCCTGGTATAGTGGGTGTCTCTGGCATTCTTAATGCAATTAGCTATGCATTTCTTTTTTCTTTCTTTTCTTTTTCATTTCAGAATTAGCTATGACAACTAAGTATGCTAAATGCAAGAATTCAAAGCCAGTGAAAAATCTCATGACTTTTTAATGAGACTAAATATAGATACCTATCTGTAGCAAAATAAGTTTTCTACTCCTGAGCTTTTGACCTTTTTATAAAGTCTTCATCAGAGGATTGACTTTTAGACTGGAATCACATGATGAACGAAATGTTGACAAGAATACCTCTTGAACAGCCACAACCAGATGTGACTGTACAGATGCAGCTGCCTGTGGTTGGGGAGCCCATCTGTTCCTGGACTTCGACACTGTCTTTGACCATTAGAATCTAGAGGACACAGGTCTCAACATCAGTCTCTGCATTCTGGTCTGGGTATTCTGCCATATGTGTGCACAACAAAATATTGACATCCTGATCAGACATATTCCTGGCAGACTCATTGACTTGGCCAATTCTCTGTCAAGGAGGGACGTATTCTCCATGCAGAATGGTCCCTCCATCTGTCAGTTTTTCATCAGATTTTCTAGCTGTGGGGGACTCCAATGATCAGTTTTTTTTTACAACCAGGTGGAATCACAAACTAACCACCTTCGTTTTCCCATTACTGGATCTCGAGGCTTAGTCTGTCAACTCTCTCAGTTGGGAGAATCTATTATCTTTGTCTGTCTCCCCCAACAATCCTATTTCCAAATATTGTAAAGAAATTGAGGGACCAGAAGTGAAAAATGTTTTGCTTGTCCCTTTTTACTGGAAGAAATCCTGGAACAACGATCTTCTCAAAGTAGCAGTAGATCTACCCAGGAAGATCCAAGTCAGGCCAAATCTTCTCAGACAGACCCATGTGTTCCATCTTTGCTCAGACCATCTTCTCCTTCACACTGAGCTCTTGTCTGGAGAGCCTTGCAACAGAAACAAATAACCCATCAATCATGGAAAGAATTGCAGGAGCTAGAAGGCACTCTACTTTATAGGCTTATGAAGGGAAGTGGTGTGTTTTCAGGGACTGGTGCAAAGTAAAAAAAAAAAATTGCCCCTTTGAGTGCCACTGTTCCACAAGTAGCTGAATTTTTTCTTTGGATGTTAGAGGAGAAAAAGTTGGTTATAATTACCATTAAGGGCTACTGTTCTGTGATATCAGACACATTCCATCATCTTGGCAGAGAGGATCTTGGTCAAAACAAAGACCTCTCAGACTTATTGTCACATTGTTTCCTCAAGTTGAATCTTTTCTGGATTCTGACTTGGCTGAATTCATACGAATATGAACCAGTTTCAACCTGGACCTTGCTGAAGCTCTTTTCATACCAAACTTGTATCCTGATAGTGTTTACTTTAGCATGCAGTCAGTGAATTGCATGCCTCTTTGACCCAGCCTACCTTAAATTTTATCAGCTAGCTTGGCAAAAAGGTCATCATACAACTTCTCGCCTGTATCGACACAGCTCATGTGGCTTTCAGACAGGACCCAGTAAGTGTGCTCAGACTTTATCTGAAATTGACTGAGCCAGCTCATGGAGATCAAAGACACCTCTTTCTCTCAGTTAAACTTGAGAAAGAGGACATAACCCCTCAAGCCCTTTCATTGTGGTTGAAATGGGTAATATGTATGGCATACTCTAACTTGTCACTAGAACAAAGTCACCTCATGAAGATTTCTTCTCATGAATAAGAGCAATCTCTTTGAGCCTTGCCTTGACCATCATATCTTCATCAAAGATATCGTTGAGGCCATCGGTTGGCATGCACATTAAACCTTCTTGAGTTTTATCTGTTAGATATGGCTCCACAGCAACAACTCAGGATTTGGTAGACCTAGTCTCGATTGCACGTGTGGCTGCCAGACTTATTTAACATCAGCAAAACCTGTGCAGCTTTCACTGAATTCACCTGGAAATTTTGTGTGGTAAGATTTCATTTCTTCCCAGACTTAGCTATGTTGCCTCCAGTTGTGCTGCTCAAAAGCTAGGAGAGTGGATTAACCTTCATATGGATAATCCAATCTTCTTCTCTCAGATGTTAACTGATTTATTGGTAGGATACTCAGCATTCCTTCCACCTAATACCTATTTTAACATTAATGTGATCAGGAAACATTTTTGAAAAAGAAAGCAAATTTTTCCATAAATTATGTTTCTTCTTAAACACTTATCCAATTACATTACTTTAATGCCCTCCTATCCTTTTCGCAAAGCGAGCATCCTTTTACACAATGTTCGTCTAATCTTAAAACTAGCACTAACAGTAGGTTGCTTGGGGAGGTAATGAGCAAGAGTTATTGCCCTTTTTCTATATATTAGTAGACAGAGAAGACAAATTTTCGTCTTGGGGAGTGCTGGATTTTAGAGGTAGTAGGGCTTATATTTACTTTATTTTATTCAAAGTTTATTTGATTAATCACCTCTCAACTTTTACTTTTTGCTCAGATAACATTACATGTTATACAGAGGACTGCTTACTACTTTTGGAAGGTGGTTATAAATTCATTTCCAAGGGTAATATGATTAGGTCAAGTAAATGAAATAGTAACTGTCATCAATAAGACATGGGACTTATTCCAAAACTTGTATTCCATTCAGAGGTGATTTCCTTCTGAAGTGAGTATAGCTTCTAAATGGGCTGTTTGGATGACATGTAAGAGAGGGAAAGCCATTTACATAGTAGTGTCAGTTTAAATCAGGATTGACACATATAAAAAAGAAAAATCTCAAAAACAAATCTCCGCTACATAAACATTTGTTGTTGTCCCACATCTATTCAAAGAAAAGCATGAAATATATTTGTATTTCCATTCATCTATCCACATGTTTGTCCATCACTTTCTTTTCTGCTCTATAACTTTAAATCTGTTTGTGATTAAGGGATTAAACTTGTTATGTATGGGATTCAGCCTTTAAAGACATGGTTATGGTTAAGTATTTTACATTTTCATAACACTTATCTTTCTTCTCTATAACTTTAAGGCTGTTTGATAATGAAGGGATGAAATTTAGTATTCTTGTTTTCATTACTGGAAGACATATTGACTACCATAGTGGGGGTCCTACCAATATCAGAGAAGTTACAGCTCAGCATTTTAAGTTTTTCATCTGCTTTATAACTTTAATGCCTTTTGAGATTAATGGATGAAGCTTTGTATACTCATACACTAACACTATCAGGTGTGTTCTATATACAAATGGATTCCTATCTTCAAGTTCAAGGTCATGGCTAAATATTTATATTCTCCATCACTTTCCTTTCGGCTTTATAAAATTAAAGTCACATGAGATTAAGATATTTAATCAGAGTTTGTTGGATTTCAAATAAAATTGGTATGTGGGTTTTACAATTTCAGTTTTGAGTATTCTGTTATATTACTTTACGGGAGTTATGACAACTCTTTGCCCATCCTCCTAACTTTCTTTTGCAAGGTATGTTGAATTTCATGCAAATTTGGCATTTGAATTTATTTAGATAAGACCTTGTGTGAGGTCATTTGCAGGACATCATATTATTATAACCTAGATTTTCAGTTTGCCAAATTTGGGTTCTGGAGTATAACTTTGGATTTTGGATTTTAACTACTTTAGGATGCACCTTTATATTCAATAGACGATGTTGTAGGAGTTAAATTTCTAGTATTCCATGACATCATTTGCACAGTTATGGCCTCAGATTGCTAGTCATTATACCAGGGTTGCTTGGGATACAGCTTTTAAATCCTCAAACCTTAAAAGAAAACATTAGTTCAGTATCATGTATCTCAGCAGAACTTTGTGGATGACCTGAACTTGGGGTAAGGAGAAAGGCTACCAACCTTGGGGATCAAAAGGTTAATGGTCAAGATCACTGACAGAAACAAGAAATATGGTTTCAGCACAGTGTCATTAGAGGACTGTTAAATATGGAGTGGGAAAATTAATGTGCCATCCATAATGCTCTTGTGTTTACACTCACTTTTTATAATTATTTTTTCAAGTGTATAATTAAATTTAAGAAATAACCACCATTTTCTTGGGGTATCTACATTGTGCTCAATTTTAATAGGAAAAAAGTTATCTGTGCCAGAACTTACAGGACATCATGTATAATAAATAGAGGACATGGTGTATATATAATACATGGCATATAACAAATTAGATGACATGTTGTATAATAAAATTAGAGGACATAGTGTATATAAAATGAGAGGACATGGTGTGTATAAACTTGGTACAAAAATTCTAAAGCATACAGAAATATTTTTGGATATGCAGATACAGAGCATGACTTTATCCTTATGGTAGATAATATACAATAAATTCAAAGTTTTCTTGAATGAGGTTGTATTCTTTTTGCAGGCTATAATAAAGCGTCCACAGAACTCAATAAAATCCTAGTGCAATATGAGGTCTCAAGGAGAAACCTGCTGTGTGTTGGTCTGTTAATTCCACAAGTGAGTGAGGGACAAAGCTTGATAAGACTGTCATTGGATGGCTGTGTTGCAACAAGACAAAAAGAAAAAAATTAATCAAAAAGAGGGAGCCAAATCCTTGTGCATCTGACAAATGTATAAAGTGTGATCATTACATTTGAAGTTTACTGATAAAGAGGGAGATGATAATACCAGTAATACTGTATGTATAAATTTTATAATGAGATGAAAGAAGTCTAAACCCCAGGGTCGTCCATGAATCTCGGAAGGGAGTAATTTTGTTGTGAGAAAGATGGACTTGTCATGTCTCAAGTGCTTTACAGGTCTTTACATTGTATCTTCAGAATATTTAAGGAAATGAGGAAATTGCCATTTGGTAAATACATTGCTTATGTGTGTAAAACAATCAATTATACATACTGGTATTACATGATTATTTATTACTTCCCTTTGTTTATTCATTCTTTATTTGCTTTTAAAATGAATGTTGATAGGTTGGCTTTTAATAACATTTTCAGCACTTTGTTTGGCTATATCATGCAAAAGAAATGGGAAAGTAAGAGTCATAGAGGCAGCTAACATGGGGTGGTCTTGGCAGGTAATGAATGCATCATCACTGAATTAGGAGTCAAACACCTTATCGCATAAGTTAAAGTGACTATCTAAATTGTGAATGATATTCTTAAAAGTAATTTTATTTCAGATATAAATATCAGTTTATTCTATGATATTATTCATGATTTTTAAATGTATTTGTGTTATTATATTAGGCAGTATAGATTATCAATACTAGAGGAAACATAAATGAGAGTTCAGGACTGCTGTTATAGCATCTAAGATTTATAGATTATCAAAAAGGTCCTTTACTTAGTACCCTAAACAGTTTTAAAGGAAGCTGCAGCTTATGTTAAAATAATTTGTTATTTTTGTTCAGGTTACTGTTGTGAGTACACATTTGTGGAGTGGCTTACTTTTGAAATTTGAGTACGTTTCAGTAAAAATATTCTTTGATTGTTTTAAAAGTAAATGCTTTCTGTTGCATCTTATCATTTTGATGTGCATAACAAGCAGTTTGAATTCTTTTTAAAATTCAAATTTTTTAATTTAGCATTGATGAAGACTACCATTTTCAATCAGTAATAATTGATTTTATCATAATATTTCTTACTTTTGAGGTTGGCTAAATTTGGACTTTTGTTGGTTTTAAACTGAAAAATGCTCACTCTGGTTGTAATTGTATCTCTGAACTCTATGTAAATTGTAATGAATAGTTTTTTTTTCTGCTAAAGGTGGTACCATGCATTGTTTGGTAAATAATTTGTAAGTCCCTGAATTAAATGCCATTAGTTGTTGGCTTGCATGGGTACATCATTCACATAGAAAGACATATAATGTTATCATGGTTTTATACAATGCCCAATAAAAATTATTGGTAAAAAATGGTTGCTTGGCATCCTGTTTAGATTAAAGTCATTATTTCCTGACAAAACATAAAGGAAAACTTTTAGTCAATATAGATTGGCCTTTTTGTGATAAAGATTTTATGAAAAAAATATTTCATATCAAAGGTGACTATATTTATGATGTTTTCATTATTAGTTTTAGACAGAATTTTGTCATTGTCAAGGAACTGTAGCTTTAATATGGTACCTATGACAAGAATTTTGCTTTCAACTGAATTCAGATTAAAATGGTATCAAAAATTGTGAGTTTAGATATTTGTGGACTACAGATTTAATAGTTTTTTAAAGACAGATTTTTAGCTGGTTCTTTATACAGTAATGATTTGGTTACTTGGTATGATGACATCAGTTTTAACTGCGAGGTTTAAATTTTCGTGGTCTAGCTACATTTGCATGGACTAACCATTAATGATGTGATAAAGACCTCCCTCCCATTGCCAACACCACCCCACCCAATTCCCATCAGAGGTAGGTCTAATAAATGCAAAGGATTGCTTGATATCGTCAAAATTAATTGATTCACAGCATATGCATGGCAGACAAGATATGGTCTTGTGCTTGGTGGACTTGAATCAATTAATGAAGTGGAAACTTGTCATGAGTCATTCACTTATTCAGTCCAAGTAATTTTTGTCAAGTATTGATAATTTTAAACTTTGTAAAACTGATAGTCTTTTAATTGTACTAGTAAATGACCAACAGATTGCACATGACAGTCTTTTATTTATTGTTCATCTTCATCTGTCATGTAGTTGTCAGTTATGATCTGAATAATTTGTCTTCATGATTCCTTTGATGTTCAGTTGATGGTACCCAAGTTGTATGATAATTTTATGCACTTTTCTTAAAATCTTTAAATTAAATTTAATTTTGGTAATGATAGATTCCTTTAATCAGTCTGTATGAGCTACATTTCATTAGTTATTGCAAACTCTAATGCATGTTTGAGGTTAGAGGTACGTGGATCTTGTTTAAGGGGGGAGGTATTTACCAAAGCACATGCTCTAATTGTTTCCTATATATAATGTAAACAAAGTAGAATGAAATAAATAAAATCACCATTTTAAAAGGAAATGTTTTGTCTTTTCTTTTCTCACTCTATGCAGTGCCTGTATTATAGCGAAAGTCATTCAAAGCAATTTGAATTGCTGTTCTAACATTTAATGCTAAAACAGTTTAACCAAAGCCTATTCAATCCTGAATCTTGAATGCTGTCCACCTTAAATGTCATCAGAAAACTTTCTGAAGAATATTGTTGAGCTCTGTGGACTTGCAGAATGGTAGCTAGGTACAGAATATGTCAAGAAAAGAGAACATTTGGGGGTTTATAATAACAAATAGCAGGTTAGTATGAATTTGTTTTTGATGCTGCATGCTGCTTTCATTGTGACATCACAGCACACTGTTAGATAACCTCATCCGAAAATTTCTATATGATTTAGCATTGATTTTGCCAGAAGTATTTCGCAGGGCATGTAAATAATGACCTTCCAATGGAATATATATTTTGAGGATCCAAATAAAGTGAATAATTGCCATTTAAAAGTATTTGTAATTAAATTCTAACAGATGACACCAATGCTGAAGTAGTTGCTTCTGAATGCCTGTATAAATGTAGCAAAAGGCAACACATCTGCCATCTGTCATCATTTTTATTTTTCCTTGCCAGCTTAAATTGTATGAACATGGATTGATTCATTGTATGATTGGCATAAACAATGGTGAAAGTTTTACTTGAGCTCTCCTGGCTATAAGGCCTGCATCCAGCATGCATCATCTGGCATTTGTCCACATTGCTATTTTAAAAAGTTTTTAAATAATCACTAGGCCAATATCAGTAGAGTTTGGTATCAATATTCCTGGGGACATGCTCTAACAAAATAATTTGAAGTGGCTCTGTTCACTACAATGTGACATGTATAGCAACCAAAATAGAAATCCTTCTTTTCAACTTCTTGTTCAGAATGACTTTGTCAGCTTTGACCAAACTTCATAGAAATGTTAGTTTTGGACATGCTGTACTCAAAGTGTATTCAGTGTGACTCCCAGAACAACGTTGACAACTAAATATAGTGACTCCCATAACAACTTTGGCAACTGAATATAGTTTAAGTACAGCATCTCCAAAACAAACATTTCTACCAAGTTTGATAAAAACTGACAAAGCCATTCAGGACAAGGGTTGAAAACAGAATTTCCATTTTTTTAACTCTACAATACTAAAATCAGAAAGTAAACCACAAAAACAAATAAACCGTAATAATAAAATTGTTAGCAATTAGTTTCAATCCCAAGAAAGATCACTGTGAATGCCTTGGCACTTTCTTTCCCACCAAAGAAACTTAATGAGTGGACACCTGGCATTACTGGACCATATATACAAACGTTAATTACCATCATTAAATTAAAAGAAGGAATTAATTAACAAACCATGCAGCATATGTGCCCTCAAAAACTAACTCAGAATAAATGTTATTTAAACAATGTTAAATGCCTTTCAACTTGAGGATAAGGAAATAAGGTGGGATACAAAACATGGGAAAAATAGTTGCCACATGTACAGTAGCTAGAGACTGTGTATTTAGGGACCGCTAGTTATAACAATATAGGGCACCGTTTATTTGCCAATCAATTCCAGGTGCTTGCATAACATGCACTGTAGAATATGGTTTCTTTGAATTATGTCGGAGGGCCAGTCCTTTCCACAAAATTATTGCAGTGATTAGGATTAACTGTTAATTAGTCAAACTGGCTTTCTTGCTTGTTTATTTAAGACTAACCTTTAGCTGTTGTGCAGTTTGACCACAGCTGACCAGATTATGAAAAGATGGCACATCCTGGGTTAAATAATCCACATCCCAGGGTGCAACAGCTCATCCTTTGAGAATTTCATGCATATTGGATCCAGAAGATCAGTCAAAACTTAGCGAAAATGAAGCTTAAAAAATGCCATGAAAAACCTCCCGATTTATGGTCCCAATCTCACTATTTTTTTATTATTTATACCTGGCTTGGAAAAGTTGACAGGTATGAAACTGGCCTGGCAATTCTAGAGAAGAAAAACAAAAATCGGTTTTACACTACGTTGCTAAGGAAGCCACACCATTGCTAAGAGAGCCATCCCGGGGGAAGTTTTAATAAAGCACGTCCTATCAAATATTCCTACCAAGTGGGATCAAAATTAGTTAAGCTGTTGTAGAGAAGAAGTCATTTATAAGAAGTCACAGCACATAAATGTCCCAACTTCCTACCTTTCCTCACAGAGGGTTTATTCTGGGTCGAATAGACCTGTATCACAAGGTCTGGGACAGGATGATAATATTGTTACAATTCTATTTTCTTAAACTAAGTAACAGAAAAGAGCAAAATCCAACAAGTTTTGTCAAAATTAAACAATTTATTTCCCAAGAATACAAAGTGAAAAATTTAAAAGAACTTACATGATTGTGAATAAAATCCCAAATACTTGTACAAGTTTTATCAAAAGTACAGATGTTTGCGGTTCCAATTAAATTCCACTGGTATCCCAGATAAGTTCCAATATTGAAGGTGTTAATGTGTTAGTAGTCTCAAACATGCTTTCTGCCCGTATAATGGATTGTGGCAATGTGCTAAGAGTCTTTTGATGTATCACAATAATAAAATCCAAAAATGTTCTTGTCTGAATTAACTATAACTCCAAAATAATGTTTCTGTCCAAAATATGCTGAGCACTTTGTATTTCTAGTGAATAAGAATTTGAATTAATAATTCCACCCAAATGGAAAACTGAACACAACAATAAGACTGATTTTGCTTCAAGATGTTAATGCAAGAATATGTAATTTCTAAAGTAAACAACAATATACATAAAGCCAAGACACAAAAATAGAAACAGGATGCGTGTCAGAAGTTTATTTCTAGAAAATTCTATGTTGTCAGCAAGATAAGGTCTATTACAAAATTTGTAATAAAGATCATGGCAAACAGGTACATCAGGTTTTTCCATTGGGAATTCCAATGTCCTAGACTGATATTAAGATACACATGTTTATCTCCATTGATAATGATCCCAATATTTAATCTATACTCACAGAGAAATATTAGCTATGTATTATGTTGTTTATAAAATGTCCCTAGTCAGGTGCACATTGAACTTGATTTTGGACTAAGGTCACTTACAAATGACAAATAAACATAACGTAAATCATGGAGAAAAAAAGCCAACAAATATTGAAAATTAAATTATACATAACAATATGGCCTTGTCCATCATATTAGATTCTCAGGGATTTCATCATGATCAGGAGAAGAATGCTCACCCTCTACTCCTAGGAACTCCAAATTCTTCCCACCAAGTGTCTCGGGTGATTGAAGAGGAATATACATGGTCTATTGACAAGGCTGTTGATGAAGCTCAACTCCTTCTTCCCTCTTATGTACTTTAAACCTTCGGGCTCTGGTGAGAAAAATTATCTCCAGTTTACAACGACGTTCGGGGACAATGTCCTGACCAGATTTGCTCTTGATTCTCACTCATCTATGGTCAGAAAACTTGCTCATAGGTTGGGTGTTGTGATAAAGTAAGTAACAGAAAGAAGCA
This sequence comes from Megalonaias nervosa, assembly GCA_016617855.1. Taxonomy (NCBI): domain Eukaryota; kingdom Metazoa; phylum Mollusca; class Bivalvia; order Unionida; family Unionidae; genus Megalonaias; species Megalonaias nervosa. The sequence continues at coordinate 477 of JAECUM010016489.1, read as the reverse complement.
AAACCAACAAATTTTGGAAAACTTAAACAATTTACTTAAAAGTTATAAAATGAAAATATAACTTAGTATTTTGATTTGAGTTCAAAATAATCCTAAAAAACTTCTGTTCAAGTCCAGAAGAATCGAATGTTCTGAATGAATTTCAGATCCTTGAATGTACGTACCAGAATGGCATTGTCCAGAATGCCTTTGAATAATTCATAATAGTCTCAGAAAATCTAGTCTAATGAGCACTTTGGAATTCCAATGAATAATCCTAACAAACGTCTCCTCTCAAATTATCTAAGCACAACATTAAACACATCTGTAGATTTTAACATATGAAGGAAGAATCCGAAATAGGACGAAATCAAAGTAGGAATCAATCAATTGCTCAGCTTTCTCCTTATATACATCTCTAAGTGTAACGACTATATGTTGTAAAATACTCCGCGTGACCGACCCTACTTCTCAATATAATATTTCACAATACCTATT
>JAECUM010016488.1:0-68783 GCA_016617855.1 Megalonaias nervosa | reverse complement strand
AAATGATCTATTTACTTTCAAAACTTGCCCAGGGCTTAAATTTATAATTTTGGTTCACTAACCCACAGTATCACTAAAATTAAATTTGTACTGATTCTGTCTAGATTCTATAGATTCTATTCAAATCAAACAGAAGCAAGTTCAGTTATAATTTAATATTTCTTGTTCATTAACATCAGCTCAAAAGAATAACAATTGTATATCACCAACAAGACTCAGATTTCATATTTCTACTCAGTGCAGAAAGTGCATAACATCACAACCATTTGTGTTAATTTTCCAAGCATTTCTGTTACCTTAATAAGTCTTTTCTCTAGATCACATCTGCACTAGCATCTGCTTTTGTCATCATCTAATTTTTGCTGTTTAGATGGTTGTTGCACACACTGCAAATACATCTTCATATTTACAACTGTCACCATACAATGCATTGAATGTTTATAAACAATAGTATCTATATAAAAACTGTTTGGTATAACATGTAATTATTCATTGAACTGGTGATTGTGACTTTTACAGAGCTCAAAAGAAAAAACTTTTTAGACACAAGCCCAGGGCTGGTGACTTAAAAAATATCACAAGCCCCAACTCAAACTTCACAAGCCCAACTCCAATTTCCATATTCCCAAACTTAAAACAAAATCATATTAAACTGACTTGTGTAATTATTTGAATCTTGAAAAATTTCACACAGTGTTTTTCTCCAGGTCCTGAAGTTAGCCACTGTCTAATTGCTCTTACAATGTCTTTTTTAATCAGTAGATCAACAGTATTTATGTTCATTAGCATCGGAAGCGTGTCGTGATTTATACTGTTTCAGTTTCTGTTTCCACTTTTAACGTTGTTCATATGTGCTGCATAATTTGTTTAACGATTATTTCATTACACTGGAGGAAGCGTGAGCACGGGGCAGCTGAATTATTATTCATTCAACTTTAGCTTCAAACATCTGGAATAATGCAATAGCAATTAAACAATACAATAAAAAATACTGCAAGCATTTTTGCCAATCTCAACTCCACCAAAGGTCGGCCAATTTTTATAATCAAGGACAGAAGAGCCAACATGACTACATTTGATCCCTTTATTACTTATAATAAATACCTCAAACAAAACATCCTGCATTTGGCTTAAATTCCCCAGATTACAAGAATAAAGTAACCAATTAACAGCTTGTCATGTATACACACTGGCCTTAAATCCCATTATGCGGCCATGCATCATTTGCACTGGTTGCAACAATTGATGGGACAGTTCTGGTACCCACTAGACTGGTTGTGGCTGGTTTCTGGTACATACACATCCAAAACGATATTTTAGAATCACATGTATATGTATGTCAGCTTAAAGCCAAGTGAGCACTAGTTAATACTAACCCAGGCTTCTGTTCACTATTCATAGGTCTCATGCTTCGCTATCTACACAAAGTTTAGATCTTTCGATAAAGTATGATAAGTAGAGATCTTCATTGGGGTAAGTGACATACATAAGTATAAATATGAATAATTTACTAGTCTTCAAGCGTCTTCAAAATAAATTTCCGCTTTTCATCAACACAGTTGAAGTTTTCTCAGGTAAATTAGTTTTTTTTGGTGGAGTATGTGACATGAAAGAAGAGAAATGGTTTCTGCACAGTAACATTTGTTCTACATGACATACCTAAACCAAACTTTATGGATAGCTTGCACTTAGGACAGAGAAGAAGCCTAATAGTTTTGGGACAAAGGTCAAGGTCACTGTTTAGAGAGAAGAAAACAGTTTCATCATAATAACATTAGTTGTGCATTACAGATCTGGGTCAGAAACTTTGCAGATCACATGCACATGAGGTGAGGAAAGCGTATTGATTCTGGGAACAATTAAATACTGGGCAAGCATGTAATGTGTTATTCACAGTACTGTTGTTAAATACATGTAATCCATATCAGTATCTTTTTAATTCCAGTGACAATGGAAATGGAGGATGGAGGGTCATGGTATACCTGCAGATAGTTCACAGACAGAAAGCTCAGGCCCAAAACTCACAGACGATTCAGATGTCATCAGTTCAGAAGAAAAGATCATGCAGAGGATTGAGTCCGAAGCTCATAGAAGTGAATCTGTTCTTCACTCAAATACAGATCAGTGCATAGATTCTCACTGTACTTCTGCTCAGGTCTTAGACTCTGGGAGCAACTTTGGAGAAGCTTTAGACTCACAGGGTAGCTCACTCCAGGTATATAAGAGTAATACAATCCAAGACCTGGACTCTGAGAGTAACCCAATGCATGCAGTTGTCTCCGAGTGTGACACAATTCATGGTATGGATTCAGAAGGTGAAACATTACATGCCCTTGACTCAGATGATCATGCATTAAATGCCATTGACCCCGAGGGTGATACAATGCATGCCATGGATGCTGAAGACAATGCATTAGGTGCTGTTGATGCTGAGGGCAGTTCAGTGCATGGAGTTGAGTCGGAGGGAAATTCTATTGAGGGGATGCAAGCAATGACAATAAGCCTTGAAGATGCCCATATCATTCTACAGCAGCAGGGACTTGGAGAAGGAAATGTGCACCTTTCCCCTGGCACATATCACATACTTACCCAGCATGCAGCAGTTGGTGCTGATGGTGACCGGAGCACAGGTAGTGGCCTTGGGGCGACCAATATCAGGATCATTCAAACCTCAGCTGGACTTCAAGGTTAAACTGCTTGCATTTACTCTACATCAGTATTCTCCTTATTGACAGTTATTTGGTAGAGATCACATTTATAAGCCTTTGTCTTTTGGACTCCTTGTCTTAGAAAATGGGTGTACTGTTTTACATACAGGTGTGTTGGATTCAAAATACTTGGAGAGATGTAGCCCCAGACTTTTATTTCAAAATCTCACAAAGAGTTCTATAGATTTTAAGTTGTGTCTGAATTTTTTATTTCCAAATTCAAACATTTGTAATTCTATAAACGAAATCATTCCGCTTATAAGTTTAAAAAAATTATCCACCAATGGTTGAATTATTAGAGGTACACATCTATGTAGTAAATTATTAGAAGTACACATATGCAGTGCATGTTAATATTTATTGTTCACTTAGGATGTGAACCGTTTATTTTTAGTTTTTTAAAGCGCTTGCAAGTTAAACAGACTTAAAAGACGTCCATTGCAAAATCTGTTCCATTAATTGTTTAATAAGTAACACTTTACAATTTCTTCATTTCAAACTAGAGTTAACTGAAGGCAATGTTCCAGGTGCAAAATTACCTTACAGCCTAATAGAAAGTCACTCAGTTGTACAACTGAAAGGGTGATTACAATGTCATTTCTATCCAAGTAGAAATTGAAGTAAATTTACATTCATTATTCCAGTAATTTATGCTATAGTTCTATAATACATGCTAAAGAGTTACTATACTGGATCCCAGTGCACTTCTTATAGTACAACTATCGAGTGCAGGTACAGAGGTAATACTCCACATAGATATTTCTCAACATTCCTTAGTGGTCTGTATTCTTTATAATAAATATATTTTGTTTGACTGATTTAACTTCTCATGCTATTCTTGACACTTGCAATCTTTTTAATGTCTGAAAAAGTTAATGCATAAAATGTATTTAATCATGCTTATTTCTTCCCCATGATAAAAATTTAAAATAATGGTAGAGAATTCCTAAACCATGGCTGTGTATCTATTTAATTTTAACTATGTGCCTTGTGATATTTCTGATCATTTATTTATTCTAAATAATTATTATTAAGATTACCATAAATAATCTAATTGATTTACAATGAACAAACGAATAATTATAATGGATGTAAGAAAAGATAGACAAATAGGAGAGTTGAGAAATATATGAATGTACACATGAATGAGAATAAACAAGACAAAAAGGACCATTCCATTTTGCAAGTGGAATTTATAATTTACTGAAACCAGATATGGAAATAAAAGATGCAAATTACAACAATGAACAGAGGTTACTATTTAATGGGGTCTTTTATATGCTGTTTTTATGAGACTGAACAGAAAACATTTCATAGCCAATAAATGACTAATCTCTCAAAATTAGAGGACTTAAAGGCTATAAAACAAGTTAGTATTTGCTTTAATGACTAAATATGGTTTATAATTTATACAGGAGTGCTATTTTGTATACTTTGACATGAGCAGAGCAACACAGTTTACAGGGTGTAAGGTACAGTTTAGTGTAAGCATCACATTGTGTACACTCCAGTTTTGTTGTTTGTCCATAATAAGTATTTATCATGCCATGTATTGTGTGTAAATTCTATTTATAGCAATAAGGTGAATTTGTAAACTGCTCTTTCAATTATCAGGGTCAGGCATGTAATCAGAACCAGAACTGATATCATTTTGAAAGTGCAAAAATATGTTACCCTGCAAATGTATGTCATCAAAATCAGCACACCATATAATAAATATATAAAATTTCAAACAAAAGATATGTAACTTTAATAGGTTTGCTCACCAGCTTAACAGTTATAAAGTTCTGGATTGTTCATTTGGCGGTTGTTCGCATCAATCTATGGACTTGTAAACATGAATTAACCCCTTCATGTTTTTGAGGAGTGTTGTCAAGTATTGTCTCAACTTTTAATTTACTACTCAATATCCAGGTACAAGAATGCATGCAATTGAAACAATGAATAGTAATACAAATTTATATTCTTTGATTCAGCAAGATTATGTTTCAGTTTTGAAGTAAATTAATGCAAGGTGAATTCTAGTGTACCATCGGGGATGATTTACTTTCATATTTTCCTAGATAGGAAAAAGATGGGAATACATGTTTATAGGGACATCACACATTTATTTAGTTTAAAGTACTATAAAAAGTGTTTATATTTTTGACATTTGCAAATTTCCTTTCGTTGGTGATAAAACTACTGATCACCAAATTCCAGAAATTGTGACTACATGCAGTTGTTATATTACAATTTCTAATCGGCTTCTGGCATAATATCTTGGGGTTTATGAGTGAGAAAAAAAACCATAAATATAAATAATGTGACTCCGGTAAATCTGAAAAGTAAATAATTCTCCTTAAAAATGTATAATTCAAACTACCTACATCTAGCCTTATAAGGGTTCAAATAACTTTAATAACTACGAATTTAAAAATAAAATTAGGAAATAAATGTATTTGTTTGATCAAATTGCCTAGAATAAGTACACTATAGCATTAATGGACTTAAAATCCTAATACAGCATTATGGAGCAGATAGTAAATCTGGCAGAGAAGTCAGTAAAGCACTGATTCAAGGTAGCGAAACTTGAGCAGAGCTTGTGTTACTGAAAAATCATACTTTGGAGCGGAAGTATGCAAAAGACAATACCTGTGAGCTGTGGAAAGTTGGTCAAAACAAGCATAAAAAAGTTTCCAAACTAGTTCCAGCTGGCTAAGCTAGCTATGTGTATGTGCCTTCAGCAGGTGTGTCTTGGCACAGAACATTATTCATACACAGTTAAGGAACTGATTTAGCTCAGAAAAAAATCAACAGATTAATGCTTGTACAGCTAGAATCTTTTAAAAATTTTGATTTCAGTAGGACCCTAACAGAGTGTGTCTGGAAAAAAAGATTGATTGATAACGAAGGGTTAGCTAAATATTCCCATTCATATTTTATTATATTTATTTTTCTATTGTTTTTGTATTTCTTTCTTGTATTTAAATTAATAACTAAAGGAGAACACCTGATACCAGGAGTAGTCATTGAAACTGAAAACTGGTCTTTGAAAAGTTATAGAAACTTTATTGAATTTCAGTTCTCCTGATCTGTAGTTCCCTTTCTTATAAGCTTGCATTAAAATGGTCTTGCTTTTCTTTTAAGCTTTTGGTAACCAGCCAGCCAGAATATTTCTTCAAGCAAACAACACCTCAGAGGCGTCAGTTATATTTCACCATGTTCCCACAGCTGCGATAACAGAAGAGCAAGGGGAAATAACTCCAGTGTCCCAGATGAAAGACATAGAGCTCACAGCTCATAGAACCCACCTAGGTGAGAGGAGTGTGGATCTTTTGCTTGGTCATTGTTTAGCTTGTTTAGAACAGATCATTGCTTTCTTTCAATTATACTCTATTGTCCAATCAGTCACTGCTGGCAACTGAACAAAGGGATATTGTTGACAACACCGACAAGTGGATACTGGAAGGATGTCATAAAGTTCTTTTGGATGAGGCTCCAACAGGAAAAGCTTATGTTATGATTTAATTTAAAGTACAGTCAATGTAGACTTTTAACTCTATACATACAGCTGATCCATCTATACATTTTATTAAAATACCTTACATATTTACAATCAAATCTTTCTTAAATGTTAAATATTGGGATTTCTGTTTAAACTTAATTTTGAATCTTCCATATCTGAAAACTCAATATTCATTGTTCCTCTATAATTATACTGTATAGTTTATATAAAATCGCCTTTTTAAAGTTTACACTTATCGCAGTTGGAGTAGTAATTATCTTTCCCGTTTTTGAAGTGATAAGTCATGGGAACAAAGAACTAGATGGAGACTTACAGCAGAAGGCATATGCAACAGGCTATGAAATGAATAATGATCTTGTGAAAATTTAAATAACTGAAACAATACAAGGTCAATATAGTCTTCTGTTGCTGAACATCAAATAACAACATGAAAAAGAACACTAGTTGGAAAGAATTAAAAAAAGCTACTTTGAGTTCTAATGCATTAATGCAATCTCAGATTGTTCTGATATTTCTTTCTGAATTTGAAATCATGTAAGTGACAAAAAATAATTATATATGTAATTTAAGCAAGTGATTATTTACAAAACTCGTTAAAAACAAACTACATTTATTTACAAATGTAATATGAAGGAGGAACACTTGAAATGACGTCCCTTGGCTAAAATAGACTTTGCCATCTGATTTATATTTGCTCCATTAGTGTCTACTTTATTTATTTAAGCAAAGCAAAAGATAAATTATTAAAAAAATACTTCGAGTAATAATTTCTGTACTTGAGAAATGGGACAATTTCTCTCTTGCACTCTCTTTTATTCACAATGCCATCTCAAAGTAATTTTGTAGTTGTTACCTAAATCCTTGTTTAACATTTTAAAGGATTTGTGATGATAGTAAAATATGTTTTGAAGAAAGCTTGGAATGAAACCTACTTTCAAATCTTGGTTGGATTTAATTTAATTGTTTAATCTGTATTTTCTGATGCTTTCTTCAGCATAAAACAAAAACTTGGATAAGGTTCGTCTTCATTTTGTTATCGCAAGCTATGACTGTTGAACAAAAGCAAATGTTAATTTGACCTAATGTGACTGTTCCATCATTCCACTTTGCTTCTGAATTCTCTTTAGCCTTCAAAACAGAGTTTTGATCCCCCAGTCTCAGCAAATAGGGAGTACTGATAGGAAAATTGGTGGGTCCAAGTGAGAATAGATACAGTTCATTGGTATACATATAGTCATTACATTGGTTGATAAAAGTTGAACATCATACACTTTATTGGCTATAATTTTATTGCTACTGTTTTGGTTTCATTTAGATTTTGATCTTCATCACTTTCATGAGTATGATAATTTTATATTAAATTTTCTCATCATATAGGTTTATTTTGTTTTAAACTGTTAGGGAAAATGTACATCAGCTGGATTCTGAGTTTTAGAAAACTAAGTGGCCAGTACTAATGTTGAGGGGTCCACGGGATGCACAGTCTTAGAACAGTGTGGGTCCAAAACCAGCATTTAATGGTTCAGGATGCACTGGAAGTGTTTTTAGAGACATCTATTAAGTATCTCCTTTCTGGAATGACCTCATATGTAAAAGCAGAACCAAGCACATGTCAAGGCAAGAGAGGTAATGCAACTGGTAATTTTGAACAATTTGACTTGTAACTAATTTGTCACTAAAGTGTGGAGATTTGGTGAGGGTACATTTTTCTGGAGAATTTTATATTTAACTTAAACATCTTGTACGACATAAAAGCATGAATAATTTACACAGATTTTCTTCATATTTGACCTTTAAGAAATGAAGCATGTATATATGTAGTAGAATTGTATGGCACCTCATGTTGGCACCTCTGTGTTGCTTCAAAAAATGTAAAAATTGAATTGCACAAACGTTTAGGAAGATCAACCCTTCCAAACAAATGTAAACATCAAGTACAAGAAAATAAAACTAAGTCTTGAAGATGTTAAAATTCCAAAAAATTTATAAATAAATGAGAGATTAAGGTAATGCATAAACATTGAAGAAAATGACCTTCGGTTAGATTTGGTTCCTTAATAGTTTTGATGATGATTATGAACTCAAAAGAAGTTGATGTTTAAGGCATACATATGTGTATATATGTGTGTGTGTATATATATATATATATATATATATATATATATATATATATATATATAGGGGTGTGTGTGTTGGTTGATTGAATGAACCAGTACGACAGGTTTTGCAATATTTTAATTTTATTCTTGCAATAAATTGTCTCTCTTGGAATTGGACAGCACTTAGCTGGGACAGCCAATTTAAAGACTAATTTTTTTGTCAGCCTGTTTGTATAGTACTTTAATAAAGTCATACATTTAAGGAGTACATTTACGTGTAAAGAATGATCTCATATTAATCCATTTAGGAATCAAAATTTGCAGTAATCTGTAAGATCCAAATTTACCATGTCCTAATTTTGGAACTCCGTTAGTCTATATATGATTTCTATAACCATCCTCATATGAACTAAATGTATGTAATTGCAACTGAAGGCAGAGTTCTGTAAGTTTTCATGATGTAGCTGAGATTTCTTCTTGCCTTTGTGAGGCAGAAGTTAAAAATTCTGTTGATATGAATTGGTTATATTTTCTCCTAATGGCAAGTTAAAACTTACAAGGACACTGAAACCATGTAGGCAGTGTGGCTACCAAATTTTTTTTGAGGGGAACAAGGGAAAATTCAAGCCCTAGTTGTAGAGATCCAAGCAGGATCATGCTTCCTGGTGATCAAGAGACAGAACAAGGTTCAAGAACTTTTTCAGCTTTTCGTTAGAAAAGAACTACAACAGGTGAACTACTACTACTATTACTACTATAGGAATAAAAATGTTACATTGTAATGGTGGTTAGGAAATGCATCAGATTCCTCCCCCCCCCCCTTAACTATTGGTAACTAAGTAGATCAGTGTAAAGTATCCTATTGATTAATTCTTATCTATTGCTCAGTATCTTAGGGGGACTGTTTGACTGTTGTATTGGAGAGAAGGTTGAAAAGTGGAGAGAAGCATTGGCCATATAATTAGTGTTTTACTGTAAAGAGTAGTTGAGTGACATCTACTTATGTGTAAGCAGAATCTGATTAGTACATAAGCTCTGCACTTATAGAATATATTTGCAAATATTAATAACTTTTGCATTTATTTTATCTTTATGTTTTATAGATTTTGTGACTGTTTTATGAATTTCATCTGTACAGTCTCCTTTAAACAGACACTGTCAGATTGGAGAAAGTGTTTGTTTTTTGCAGGTTAGTGGCAAATGACAATTAGGGTTGCCAGATGTCCTGCACTTGGCCAAAAAATTCCACATCCTGCTTTATATCCAAATTGTCCCACAAAAGAATATTTTGGAATAATTTTCATTTCCCATTCAAAAAAGTGGTTTTCAGTCCTAAAATGGGGCAAAAATTTTGATAAAGATCCAAACTTCTGAAAAGGATGAAGATAAAATTTATTTGCAAAATAATGATTGTTGTCAGTAAAAGGTGGTCACTATTATGGGAAGTTAGACTGTTCAATATGTTATCAGTTGCTGAAATGTCTGCTTTCTATTGTCTTTGAGATGCAAGAGACTGGACCCAGTCTCATTACACATTTTGGATATTCTTTCTTAAGGTTTAAGCTGCAGTCATATTGAATTCCTCAGAAAAGTTTTTTTTTTTAAATCTCTGCCAAAACTTTGCAGATTTTCTCAAACTTGAGGAAACCAATAACACATTAATAAAACGTTTCTAGGTTGTAATGCTTTAGGGCTGTTCCATTAAAACATACATGGGACCCAGGGAAGGCACTTTTAAACTGGGGTACCCACCCATAGACGCAATTTAGAATTTTCTTATCATTTTAATATGAACTCTGTGAAATCAAAGTACTCTGGCATATATTTTTAAAAAACTGCCTTCCCTGGGTACCATGTATGTTTAAATGGAACAGCCCTTAAGACTTAACACATATTGTTGCTCAAGGATTTATTGAAACTAGGTCTTTGACAATCAGAATGAAACCATCTATGTTGTGATCATATATCCCTGGTATATATTAAAATCAGCTCACAATATTACAAAACATTTTAAAATGAGATTTTGCAATTAAAATTTAACAGGCCTCAAGAATTCTTAATATCTAGAATGTTCCTGCAAAGATTTGTTTTACATCTGAAAAGAATTTGGGATTTTCACAAACTTGATAAATTTGTCAGCTCTTGTTTATGCGTCAAGAGAGAAGTGATTTGGGCATTTAGTTTTACCCTATTCCATCCATCTGTCTCTCATTCCCTTGTTAGGGTTTGCATTTTGGTTAATTTAGGCACTGTGATAGGTAATGTGCATTCCACGAACACATGTCTGGTTCAAGAGTAAAAATATCCAATGGTGTACAATTTTAAAGTTTTGAGTTGTTTTAAATGCATTGTACAGTCTCTCCATATGATTGAAATCTAGCATCATCAGAAGTGATGTCATCCATGTAATGTAAAATCTCAGTTATTGACACTTTTTGAAATGCAGTGAAACCAGCACTAGATATTGATCCTGGGACTGCAATGAAAGAGTATTGGGGCCCCGAGTGGCCGAGTGGTCTAAAGCACTCACCGTTTTGGATCACTGCCATCTCACCTCTGTCTGCTTGAGTTCGAGTCTCAGGCTCGGCTAACATGGGTACCTGAGAAAGCCTGCCAGTAGCTTCTCGTGGGTCGGTGGTTCTTCCCAGGGTTTTCTAGGGTTCTTCCTCCACCAGTTATACTGGCCGCTATGTATAGCTTATGTTGTGCTGAAAAATGGCGTTACAACAACAACAACAACAGCAGCAAGCGTATTATTGCTGTATTATCCAGGACCTTATCATCATCAGTGAAAAAATGTCAGCCTTGAAGTTAACCTTTTGGAATATAGGAGAAACCTCATCTTGTAACTTAATATATAAGACTTTTCCATTTCAGGTGAAGATGGTCTTACAGAAGACCAGCATGAAGGTCAAGACAAGGAGGAGCAGAGTGTGAATAATTCAGCAGATGATTCTAGTGCTGAGGCAGCAGATTTATTGCAGGAAAAAAGTAATTGCAGTTTCTTGCACTCTTTGTATTTATAAGCAAGGTTATTCACTTTAACAAAAACCATCCCCATAGTAGGGAGAAGTGATGTCACCTCAACTTTATTATTATTATTATTATTATTATTTTAGTCAGTTGAATTTTGCTTTGGCATCATGAGTCCATCTGTCAATATTTGCTGGTCTAGCCTATAACTTTGTAACTTTAAAATGGTTGGAGAAATATGCATGAAACTTTGCTGAAATATAAATCATGGTTCAGCAGTTTGTCTTGTACTATATCCTGGTCCACCGCCTCAAGGTCAAGGTCACCACAAGGGAGGATGTATATATATGACTTGAAGCTGTGTTTGCAGGGAATATTTTTTAAACCAAAGAAGATCATTTAATAATACTTTAACTAATCATATGGCATGACTAGAACGAGTGTCATATAGCATAACCATACCCTCTGCCTCAGGGTCAAGGTCATGGCAAGGAAGGCTGTACTTCTTTTACTTGTAACTTTGTACAGAGTATAACTTTTGAACCACAGAAGATAATGTTATGAAATTTTGCCCAAGGATGTACCATGGCTAGTCAGTGTATCATCACATTCAAGATCAAGGTCAGAAATCGTTCTGTGGCTTGCATCCTTGTCTGGAGTGGAACTTTTGAACCTGCAAAGATTTTTCAATGAGAGTATGTGATGTACTATAGCCATGCTCTCCCCTCAATGTCAAAGTCATAGCAAGAAAAAATATCAATCGGTGACCTCTTTTGCTGTAATAATGTTATGTTTGAACAAATTAAGGTATTTAATAAAAACCCCTGCCTTCAAAGTCAGAGTCATGACAATGGATAAAGCAGGTCATTGGTATTTTTCCCAACACAGGCTGTCACTTTATGATGACACCCACCCACCCCCACCCCCAAGATTTTGATGAAGCATTTTCTAGGTCCACACCTTATTAAGTTGTTAAGTCCCCAGCTCCAAGGTCAAGGTTAAAAACCAGGAAATGGTCATAAGTCTTGCATACCATGAGTCATCTGTGGTACAGTTGATAATATTGTCATTATTATTATTATTATTTTATTTTTTATATTTTATGAAAAAATGCAAGTATTTTCTGATACTTTACCCTTGTCTTATTTCACACTGTTAAGTTGAAATATGGTTTTGACCCATATTTTAGTACCATAAGAAAGTTCCATTTTATTTTATCTGGGAAATTTGACTTGCAGACTTTACCATTATGGTGGGAGTTGTAGTTGATGTTTGTCAACATGATTGAGGACATAAAAACTGTGTGTTTATACTTACTGTTAATGCAAATCACATTTCTCATCTAAAACATTTGAATATTATTATAATCAAATCACAAGTTTGTCAGCAACAGATGAACTTTAAAGCTTAAGGATAAGGATCGGCAAGGAGCAGATCTATTTTTTCCCTTGTAATTATATAATTAGCTATGGTCAGATTTTGTAAACAGTTTCATAGGGCATCTGTTAAGTGGACTGACAGGATCTACCAGCAAAAGAAAACCTGTACCGTCTTTAATTCAGTGAATATTTGATGCTTGAAAAAATGTCTATATTGACTTTTAGTGGTTGATAATATAAAATATCACAAGGCTAATTTATTATATGGAGATAATACAATAATGACATAACATTTGAAAATGTTCTTATGAAAATATTGTTTTCATAAAATTAGTATTAGCAACATTTTCCTGTATGACACATTCAGATTTACATGTGCCTATTCAGATTTCAAGTAATTCCTAACTCTGTTATGGTGAATCATGATAACAGAGAAGCTTCCATTGCTTCATTGTTAACAAATAATTATTTTGTTAATTGTGATCATGGATTAACCTTGATTTTAAGCTGCAGGGTAACAGGTTCATCAAACATGGTTAAATGATCAAACATATAACCTTTTGTATGGCGCTAAATAGCCTAACAGTGCTGGTGTGCCATAAAAATATAATCAATCAACCATCAAACGTGGTTGAGTATGACCACATGGACCACATGATACTAACTTAATTGATATGATTATACAAGTGTCCTTTTATAAAAAGAAACTTCCAAAAATTTAAGAATAGGCCCCATTGTGCATGACCTAGTTAAATATTCTGTGCAGAAGTACAGTGAGAAGTATTGAGGAAAAGAGGTGGGAATAATAATGAGATGATTGTAGTATATTTGATGTTAATGTGACATTTTCTGGTATATTACAAGCAACTCAAATTTATTTTATTCTGGTTTGTCCAAAGCAAGAATCGAAATAGTAAGCATCTTCTATAGAATCTTTTGCTTCTTTCTGGCAATCATATAATTTCAGCAAAATACAAAACTATCTGTTGTTTATTTTTAGATCAATATATTAGTTATATTAATCTGATGTTTCATTCAGTATTGCAATATAAATGTAATTTTCAAATCCATCCCTACTGACAATGCACATATTTTGAGTTTTGCATAGTGATAACATGACTCTTTATAATTCTTATTATTTTCTTAAAAAATCTTATGTAGACTTTTCATTTGCTTTTGGGAAAAGTTTTGATAGAGCTTTATAAATTTGTTTGGACTGCAGTTTGGGTCCAGTATGAGATGCATGGGAATTAGGTTCTTATTCAAAATGTAGTCTCAGTGTTTGGGCCTAGTTAAATGAAGCCACACACATTTTGTTTGCCAATAATGATGAGTTATTTGATATAACCTTCCTCTAGTTTTTAAAGCATGTCTTTTCCATTTTTTCTGCTGGAAGAAAGAAAACCATGTTAAAAGTCTGTATTTGAACTTTAAAACACATCTTTTGATACTTTATTAGTATGTATTTAAATCTTCTGTATTAGGGATAGAGATAGAATATTTTACAGTACATGAACATGTATTGTATCCAACAGTCTAGCAGGTCATTTTATGCATTGGGACCATTGAAGAAATGAAAATTACTTTCAGAGCAGCAGCTTGCTTACAGTTTAGTAAATTTGCTTTCAAATTCAACACCTCATAATAGTAATATTTAATCTGGATAATATTATGTTTGTTTTTCATTAAGTAATTTTTAAACTGAGAAATTTTTTCAGGAGTGTGTATGGTGTAATTCACTTTAGGTTTAGAATCCTGCCCTGCCAGCAAGACTGTATCGGTTTTATTGTTAACATCCATGCTTGGGTAACATCGGGTACTTTTCACTTTTTTCCCATTTGGATAAAGTAAGAGTAAAGTAAATACATGGATCACACATCAAGCATGCAAGTACCTGGCATTATAAAAAAGTTTTAATTGGAATTTGTTCAGTAAATATACTACAAGTTTTTTAAATCTATAGACAAGTATACTGGTCATCTTGCAAACATCCATAGGCAGTTGTTAAAAGAAATGAATGTATAGTATGTTAGGTTACCTAGTTTCCATCAGGGGGACCCTGGATGGCCGAATGGTCTGCCAGCATGGGAACTTGAGAAAGCTTGCTTGTACATGTTGCTTCCCATGGGTCAGTGGTTCTCTCTGTAGTTTACCCGGGTTTTTCCTCCATCAGTTATGCTGGCCACCGTGTATAGCCTATCGTGTGCTGAAAATTGGTGTTGAAACAACACAACAACCACAACAAGATCCCATCAGTCCCAGAAAAGATTATGAAGAAAGCAAAATTTCATTATGAATGGCAACCAGTGTGGTACCTCACCTAAATGGGTTCTTGTTGGATAAAAAGGGAGAGAACTAACAAGCTTTTTTTTTTATTTGAAACCAGATGGAATTCATGTGAGATCATTGAATAGGTAGTAATATAGATAAAACATTCTTAGTGTAAGGTGGCTTAGACATGGTAAATTAAAGGAATTAATAACACTCAGCAGACCTTTTCAGTATTTTGATGAAATGGATATGTAACTTAATTTCATATTTCAAGTAATTAAATGGTAGAGATTTAATATCCTCTACTGACTTTATAAAATTCTAGAAGTTGCTTTTATAAACTGGAGTCAGCTCTTTTGTTTCCTGTGTTTTATAAATATTATTTTAAAGTAGATCTTACCATTTATAATGTATGTGCATTTCAGAACATGAAAATGGTACAAGTGCCAAGGAGTTACCTTCATCTGTGGACAAGACAAAAGAGGAAGAAGAATCAACGAGTGAACAGAAGGTATTGTTGACGCCGACATTTACCTCAATACGACCAAGAAAAGAGAATATTCTGGGAAATTGATATGGTCTTATTTTCCACAGAGAAAATATTAATTGGTTACCTGTTACTGCTTGACAGTATTATAAGTAACTATTTATTTATGCTATCTTCTTGCTTTGAGTTACATTTTGTTGAAATATGTCTGTTGCAATAAAACTGACCAAGATTGACCATTCGTTGATGCTGAAGATAGTCTATCATTATGACCTGGTCTGGCTGTCATTAAACTTATCAACTTTAAGAAATGAGGGCGACAAATTTCAAAAGAATATGGTATGTCATAGTGGTGAAATGATACACCTGTGCCACGTATTGACATACATGTGTCTGTGTACCACCTATCTTATGATACATTATTGATATGCATCTTAGCTCAGAGGTCTGGTCACCTTTAGAATCATTGTCATTGGTATGATGGTGCTGTTTCAGAGATGTTGGTATATGGACCATATTTCCAGTCTTTTCAAGCCATGTGGTACTCATTGTGGAGAGACCTAGATTTATCAACTGTTCTGAAACCATTTTCCAGAATAACCAAAATACTTACAGACAGATATCCCATTGGTTTTCCATGATTCTAATTCATGTTTTTCAGCCATTTTATGCTGTTCCATTTGATCATCATGATCTACCACACTGTTTTGTATTGCATGAATGCATCATAAATGTCTTAGTGACTCGGATTAATCTGTGACTGTTATTCTATCACAGGTTCCACAACTGTACTGCTACATGAGCCCCACACACAGAAAAAAAGTTGTCTCTGACTTGATTGTAATAATTCTGAGAGAAAAAAAAGTGCTCAAAACTATTACCAGACCTGCCAACCCTTATGATTGTGCCTTAAGTCTGTGCCGAAAATTACCTTTAAAATACAGACCTACTGAATAAAAAGCAAAAACTATGGAAAAATAATTGTTGCCAAAAAGTCCTGATAATTAGTTCATCTGTATTTAATTTGGATCCTGGTTTCATTTTAGAATTAGTGGAATTAGTCAGGGAACCAGACAAACTTCACAGTAGTACCTCAGATGCTCTAAACTGCACATATATTTTCTTGCGACGCGCCTGCATGACCAAACTGTTGATTATAGAATTTTTATACTAAACGGATATTAAACTAAGGACTGCATGTACTTTACAAACTTTTCAGTTGAATATGTTTACTGTCGCTGCATGTTTCAAATTCTGAGCTTTTAAAGATTTGTTCCAGTTTTACAGTAGCAGTTTATATTTTGTTACACCTTACTGAAATACTGGTCAAACTTAGAGAAAAAATCAACTGCCTTACTGAGACAGTCTCATCAGGGTTGGCAGGTCTGTATTACCAATTTCATTTCTTTGATTAAATTTTGAAGACATTATGGCATTATCTTATAAACAGAAGAGAAGTGCAAAACATTTCCTTATGCAAGAAAAATCTTGTCAGGAAAGGGTCTGGGTGTAAAGAAGTCAACAGGTACTCGGGTACCTGCCCTAGGTAATTATCTAGGTAATAAAATTAGTTATAGCGTACCCGTTTAGTTCATGTAGAAGAAAAACCAACATGTTTCCATGTTCAGTTCAAAGATTATATCTGATGATGTCAGGAGCGAGTGAGACACAAAATAACGAGTACTGTTAGGATTGTGTCATGTGACATTGATCCATTGTAAACCTCTGTCTACTGATCTTATATTTTCAACATGTGCAACCATTTCATTATGTATGTCAAACAGTTTCCTTATTTTCTATTTATAGTAACTTACATTGACACGTTTCCAAGAAAACACGTTTCCTGAATTTGAAATTATGTGTCACAGATTCATTTTAGTTTGATACACACTTATGTAGCAGACCAGGCTATATTGAAGAAAAAAAAACATGGAACCAAATATTAAGTGAAACGGGCTTTATCGATGGTACTAATGGATGTTATATGACTAAAAAATTTTAGAGGAGTGGGATTTGTTAAACGGAAGAACATGTTGCAACAGGAAAAGGACAAATCAATAGCACTTTGCAAATTTTGAAAGAGGAACTCTACTGTGATGTAATACAGCATTCAGAATTTGTGGACCTGACTTTACAACCTATCAGTGAAAGTTAAACATGTGATGTACACTAATTAAAGTGAATGTTGTGTATAAGTAATCTATCATTTCGTTTTGTGTCTGTATTCTTGTACTAATCCACATGGATTTAGCCAATTTGTGACAAGAATTTAACTAACTGCAGATCCCGGTAAGTACTGAAACTAAATGTACGTTTTTCATATGGTTTTCTGTAATTATGGCATATAATTAGATTGCCTTTTTATGCACTTTTTGCAACTCATATTAGTAATAATTACACATATACCTGGGGGGGAGGGGGGCCAGGTTGGCATGTATGAAACAACAAAGCAGTTCAAGTTTACATTTAATATAGTTTCCCTTTGATTGGCTAAAACCAATCATTAGGATCAGTGGGAACCCGGTTGACTTTTCCTAAAATTTTGACATCTTTATCTGGGTGTAGGAACAGAAATAACTAACAACCAATATTCCTGAAATTGTACTTCCGCAGATGCCAAGCTATTGCCACACTGGTTCACTCTCATGATTTCTCCATTTAATTAATAACAAAGGCAACCAATGACAATTCATGACTGCTGAACATTTAAGTAACTTATATAAGGTAAGGTTTTGAATCAGTTTGTTTACATTTTGTATCAGAGTCATGAGTGGTCTAAATGTGGTAACATGAGGAAACCATATTTTGGGGGCCGAAGAGGTTTTCTCGCAAGACAGGTTTTGCTGCAGAAGTATAAACATTTAGAAAATTCATGGTTGTCCCTGCAAATTCTTATGGTTGCATTGTAAGTTACTGATGTTGCACCCAAACTGCAATAATAAAATTATTCAACAGATGTAGTCATATATATTTGACATAAATATGTCATTAAAACAAATTCTTTGTATCCTTTCAGGTTTAATCAAATCATAATTGTTGTTGCCTACTACAATGGCTTGTGGTGACAACACAATGAATAGGATTACAGAAATCTTTTATCTCTCATCTGCAGCACTATCACATACTATTTTCTTAAGGAGTTATTTTTCGGTTTTAGAATGAATAACTACAGTGAAGTCACTTATATAGTGAGTATCATGTTTTTGTGAAGACTGTGTTGCTGCTGCAAATCACAAGTTTCAAAACCCAACAAACATCTTGTGTAGAAAACAGTAATTGTTCTCCATTGTGCTAAAGAAGATTCAATTTTTAAAAGTATACCCACATAAATAAATGAAGTTTTATCTATATATTTTTTCCACTATGAACCCCTGCATTGTCATCAGATTTTGTCTTGGACATGGCTAAGTACCAGTAGTCAGCTTAGTGGCCTGGAGGTAAGCAATCTGTGTGCAAAATGATCAAAGATGAGGATATAAATTGTATTTATTGTTTTATTTATCTGTTCATATATTTTTTTTTATCTGTTTATTTACCTACTTGTAATTTTTTAAATTTTATTTTAATGTTTTTTCATGCAGAATGAGTCAGCTAGCCTTGATGCTTCCAGGAAACCTGATCTTTCTAAGCCCATCCAGGTGGATGACCAGACAGAAGTTATAATTAATGGCAAGAAATGCATCCTAAAGGTCAATCCTGACACTGGGCAGCTTTGTGCCTACCCTTTGTTACCACCAGCAGGTATGTGTATAGTGATGCAGATGTAATATGGACCTATTAACGGAGTATAGAGTCCATCTCCAAACCAAAACTTATATTTCTTTTACATTCCAAAATTCGGCTAATTTACACTAGTGTTGCTGTCTCCACAACACCTTTTCCTTGTCTGTGCTAGCTGATATAGGAATTATTGGTGCTAGCAGGGCACAGGAATTATTGGGGCTAGCTGGGCATTGGAAATTGTCATCCCTTGTATGTGAGATAATAACCTGTGAGATGCATCCTGTGATGGTCTTCTGACTCTGTAGGTCTTGGATTTTGCAGTATATATATATATATATATATATATACACACATACATATATATAGATAGATATAGATAGATATTTTAAAGATTTTTCCTATTTTTGTCATTATCTTTGTTTTGTTTACCTTTCTTGGGTAGCTTTTATAACAGCTGTACATTTGTTTCATGGTGGACATTTTCTTCTCATTGGGGAGGTTTGTCTTACTGGAAACTGGGCAAGGTAGTTTGCCATTTCTGCCATCTGGTTTGGCACTGTATAATCTGGATTATGGCTGATGTGTCTTTAAATCTTGTACATACATACACATACATGCATACAACCTGGTAGAGATTGGTCATAGCTAGATAGTTCCCTGCTGCGTACTCAGGCCCAATAAAATTTTCCTACCCATCAATCCCTTATAAATATATATATATATATATATATATATATATATATATATATATATATTAGGTATGGGTACCCAGCTTGGTTTTGCTCTAACCAGTAAAGACCAACCTGGTCCAGCACCCTGCAAATTTTTCACACCTGTAAATTCCTTATACATACCTACCTACCTACCTTAGATTTTTGCTTTTGTTGAGAATATTTCAGAAGATAGCATGTAACACATTTTATTTCTATAAATATGAGTTTGAATGAGGGAAAACATGTATTAGATTTCAAATATAATTACTATAATATTAAATATTAAGTGTATATTTATATTTCTAACTCAGTTTCTAT
The DNA here is from genome assembly GCA_016617855.1 of Megalonaias nervosa. Lineage (NCBI taxonomy): Eukaryota > Metazoa > Mollusca > Bivalvia > Unionida > Unionidae > Megalonaias > Megalonaias nervosa. The sequence continues at coordinate 48,604 of JAECUM010016488.1, read as the reverse complement.
TGATTTACTTGTTGGTTTGACACTATGAGATGCTAATGATAATGCCTCAGAATTTAGGGCATGATCTTCACAAGAACAGATTTATTACAGCAAAATTGCTGGAAGCCAACTAGATAATTTTAACAAAAGTTGACTTTATACTGTTGTTAGAGAAGGGTCTCAAGATTTTAATAATATTGTCTTGGGGCAATGCCTTCATCCATCATGCTGTTACCCAGGATCAATTTTGTGGCTGATATTTGAAGTTTACTTTTCATACATAACATAGTTTTGGGATATGGGATCCAAATGTCATTTTTATCTGTTTTTCAGTAATATCCACCAGACCAATAGGATAGTGTCAAATCCTTAGAATATACTCGGATACAGGCCTGGTTTTTTGACAAAATTGAATTTTTTTATCTCCAAAATTTGGTATGTAACAATCATAGATCACATACCAACTGAAGATTACCACAGACGTCTCCTGATCAATGCATTACACTGATATTGCATTTGTATAATTTATTTTCTTTGACACAGGAAAGAGACGGAGAGGTCGACCCAGGAGGCAGGATCGTAATTTTGATGAACTCGGAGAAGGGGAGAGAACTGTGAAAACTATGACCATGACTTTTACATCATCAAGCAATGATCAGGCTGACCAATCCCAGGACCAGACTAACTCAGCTGCAGAGTGTCTCTTGGAACTCTCTAATACAGGTACATAAGCATCAGTGCAAAATCTTCATGTATGTAACAGATGAAGATGGCATCTTCGTGTCTTATTTCTTCCAAATATTACGGAAAAATTTATGATTGATACAAATTCTGGATTTATATTTAACCACAAGAAATCATTTGAAGGATTTAATTCCCCTTAGACTATGGCTCTCACATCATGAACAATCAATATGAACTGGGAGCACTAGAGTTTTAACCTTTTCCACCTGTCAGTCTGTCACAGCATAAAAAGTTTCTTTTCTGTCCATCTACACTTTGTAATGAACTAAGCTCATTTGTGCCATATATCCATGCCATTTTGGTGCCCATTACATGTCATAAGTGTTTTTCTTTGAGGGTTTAATTGGTGGCAGTTGATCTGAAGTTTTGAATTTATACTTCTAAAACGAATAAGTCAGGAACAGTTTTGCTTGGAACACTTGTTATGTTTGAGGTAAGAAGATGCAATATGCTGAACTAATTGACACAAGATGGAGAGAGAAAGAAAATATCCAAGTTTTCCATGTGCAGCATGTTTAGATTCTTTATATCCAGCATTCTTTACATTTAATAAATGTGGCCAGTTTGAACTGGGTCAACTTACATCTCAGTTGGTACAACCTTTCGAGTTCTGGATTGGAATTTTTAGACCTGAAGGTCAAAATTGACTTAAATATTGTTTTGTTAGCTCTTAGTGCATTTATTAAAAATATGAACAGTAACATCCCAGAATAACAACCTCTTATGAAATTTTCTTGCTATAGCATATCTTTGTGCAAATAATGTTCATTTAAATCATTTTTTTTGTGAAAAGGATCTGTTTTGTACCCATTCTGTATTGATTAATTTCACTCTTGTGAAATTTAGCCAGCAGAGTTTTACAAGACACCACTCTCTTGTTTTAACATTCTAGCATACCCAGATAACTTCAGATCTACTTATAATGCGGCTGTAGGTGCAAATCCTATTTGTTCTTGTAGAGAAGGGATACTAATAGGCTTTTGAATGGTTAACATTAATATAACAGTGGTCAGTGCCAATAAATTTGAAATTTACTTAAGGATTTTCACAAATTTTAAGAAGAAAGGATATATTTTCTCAATTACTACCAGTCTCCAGTGAAATATTGATAAAAGAAACATGTTTTGAAATGCCTGCTGGTGTCAGCACAGTAAGATAGAAATATCAATTATAAAAGATCATATTTGAATTTATTTCTTAATTAGATTTCAGTGTACTCACCATAAATGTATTCTAATGAGAAAAGAGTCATCAACTGTCATGGCTGTGCCCAAGATCACTTCCACGAAAATATAATTTTAAGGGTTTACTCAGTGCCTAAGCTGGATGTATTCTGATGACTGATGAGAACTAATTGTTTCTTAACCATGGAACCTCAGGCCAATTAATAGACTAATTGTCTCAGCCAATTACAATGAATGAAAACTGCAGACATCACAGTAACATTATGTGTCAGGTCAGCCTAATTTCTTGTCAAAGTGCACACTGATTGCAATTCCTAAGTTTTTGCTGTTAGCAAATGTGTGGATTGTTCTTCAAAAATTTACACTGATGATTCAATAATATCTTGCACATTCTAATAAAATAAAAAGTTTGTATCATTTCCAGTTTGTTGTGGTTTTCTTTCAATCAGTCTGGATGTAGTGTTCTGGGACCATGAAATTGCAGTGTGCTGATTGTTATCATTACAATGATATTGGGTTGTACTCAAAGAAGAATTGTTTGATGACATTGAAAATCACTATATTGGGGAATTAACCAGTGCATGTTCGTAGAGGTTTACTTCTGGTGCTTAATGAGTTTGCATATGAAGTTTTATTTCATTTGTGTTTGGATATGGTGAACATATGTGCTTTGTCCTATAAAGGGAAGTAACTCCAGCTTTGCTGAGATACAAAATTGTGAATACTTGTGTCAACATAATTTATACTGAAAATCTTTTATCAAATTATTCATTTTAACTGACTTCTTCAGATATAGTGTCCATAGATATTAAAAGACATTAGATGAATATTTGTGTCGAATACTGGAGAACTATGTAGAACAATGGAGATTATAATTATAATGTATCAATAGAAGTTAATAGCACCTGACCCCATTTCCCCAAATTGTTAACCAAACTTTGAGTTTCCTTCATTATATTGTGCCTTTGCTTAACATATATGGACCCAGTTGCTCACAAGTTATCGAGAGAGATGTGAAGTTGTGTAAAGGCTGAAAAACTTCTTTTGTACACATTTTGTAAGGTGGAGGATATTATGTTTTGATGTTGTCATGATCAAAAGTCAGGATCACCATCTGAAAAAATTATTGTCATAAAATTATTAGAGTATTTCACCATCTACAGTTATCAAATTTTGCAGATGGCTTGCACTTGGATAATAAAGAAACTAGGGAGGAAACAATCCATTGATATATTGATGTATCAATACTTTTTCTTATTGATACCATGATTGATACAAGAGGTGAAGAATCAGTACAAAACAATATGTACAATATACAAGTTAATTTAATCATCAGCAGTCATGAATAATTATTGTTTGCATTTTTATTCTTTAAATTAAAATTTCACCTAAGAACAGTCATTGCAGGCACATGCACAAATTTCTGTCAGCAAAAAGGAAAAACTATTGACAATACCCTCTCACCTTCTTCAAAATAACACAAGGTGACTCGTTCATGTGGTTCAAAATCAGCCCTTCCCCCACCTTACCAAGTCTTTGTCAACTATTTTAACCCATCCACATATTCAGACACTGATTACACATATCAACAGAAAGAAGATATTCCCGATTTGTTCCCAGTGTGAGATTTAAGTAGCTTACTGACTATTTAATAACCACTTTCATGCAGAGTTTCTCTGTTGCTTTGCATTTTGTCTACTTGGATCAATATGGAAGGGTATACTTCTGGTGTCTTGTGCAGTAAAATATGTTACATTCAGTTCTGATTGGAGGTTATTGTTTGTTCAGATCCAGTTTAAACAAATAACCACTGATAAGAATTAACTATAGCTTATTCACTGTGTGACATACCAGAAGTATTAACATCCAGACTCAATCCAAATAAATGCAGAGCAATAGCAAAACTTTGTGCAGAAATGACTATTAAATGATCTGAAGTTTGGAAGGTCTCCTTTTACACTGATATATGTTATCAACAACTAAACAAGGTAAAAAAAATTAGCACAGAATCAGCAATGAGGCAGATTTCAAAATACACAAGTTGTCACCTTGTCAAATGGTCAAAGATCAAGCTTATTTTGGCTGCAAACAAAATGGTCACTTTGAAAGAGGAATAATGTTTTTTGCATAATAACTCGAATTCCTTGACTAAAGTTTGTTGAGGGATTGTACTTGAGGTATCAAAGAGGCCAACTGATTTTAGGGTCAAAGGTCAAGGTCATTTTGTCTCAAGGAAAAATGGGCTTTGCAGAATACCATTTATCATAGTGTGAGATCCTTGTTCAAATGTTGTTGATGATTTGTGCTTAAGGTTATGAAAAAAAAAAAAAAATTAAATTCCAGGGTCTACAGGTTGTGATTAAGGTAAGTCTGATAAGAAAATAATGGTTTCTGCAGAATAAATTTGGTATATGACTGCATACTTTGATTATAGGTTAAGGTCATTGACCTCTCAAGTCATCCATACCATACTAGTGCCTACATAGAGGACTGTTAAATATTGGGTGGGAATATAATGTACTGTTCAGTTTAATTGTAAATTTTTTTCCCCATCAACTGCAGGTCCTGATGGGTTGAGAAGGAGTGGAAGGATGAGAAAAAAAGCCAGTACGCTTGAAGGTGAGTCATTGTCTTTTTCATGGTCAGCGAAAAATCATGACATTTTTCACTGTATTGAAATATCAACATTATTTCTGTCAGAAAATCCAGCAATGTATGGCCTAGCATATAATATAAGTCTGTATTCATCAAGCCATTGGTCTGTAATTGAGTTATTGCATGACGTAGGGAAAAAAGTTGAAATTTCTTTTGATTTGAAATTATACAATTACAACTTCAACAGTATGATGCCAAAAACATTGTTATGACATCATGTAAAAGTCAATGATGTCATGACCATCGGACATAAATAAATGACCATGTAACATGGAGAACTATTACATATCATATGATGTACCTTCCAATGAAAAACCTTCTCTCTTGGGAATAATGTAATAATCTGTTGTATTAGATTATGTGATAACACCTTATGAAAATATTATGTGATATGAAGCAAAAGCTTAATCTCTGGGCATCTAAATGTATCTCAGCATAATATTGCCACAGTATTCTGCCATTTTATTAAATAAAATCATTAAGGTTTGCCATGTTAGAAGTAAAATCACACATTTGTGCTTATTTAAAATTATTTTGCTAGATGTTTAATCAAAATAATTTAATATTGGTTGGAAGAGTCAACTGATAAGTGTTAGTTATGAATTTCCATGATTATAATCAAACCTGTTGATAGTGGCCACCTTAACAAAAGTCAAAACTGGCATTTGTATGCATTTATCTCTGCACACAGGTTCATCTTTCATATTTTGTTTGAACAAATATCATGCACAAATGTCATTATTATTATTATTATTATTATTATTATTATTTTATCAAGATTTTTTTAATGTGTACAGTAAAACAAAATCATAAAATATGCATATATGTTGATCTATCCCAGATTTATGTTCTGCACAAGATTACTTCTGCCAGCTCACTTTAATCCAGCCTGTAAATTAAATAATCACTGACTTAAAATAAATTCTGATCTTAGTTGTGTGCATCATGTCAAAACACTAATTTCACTACAGACTGACACCTTGGATATGATTGTAAAACAGAGCATTCACTCTTTGTTTGGCCAACTTGTATAAATTAGACTTGATAACGGCTCTTCACACTTCAAAAACAATATCTGGATTAGCCAGTTGCTCAACTTGCCAAGATCAAAAGACTCTCAGATTATGTGAGAGCCCTGTGATGAATAGGAATCAAAAGAAGCTATGTGTCTGCCCCATGAACCAAAACTTAGCCTGTCTTTACAGATAAGTTTTAAATATTGATGATCCCAACCCAAATGAAAAGGGATATAACTCTTATCTCTTCTCAAAGATGAACTTTTTCATGAGAGATAGCTTTAATGCACAGGAAAATATAATGTAGACATAGATACCTAACTATACCTGTCACACTGGCATAAGGGGTGACTTCCATTTCTGCTGCAGTAACACAGCTATTTTACCCACCTTCCAGCAAACATATTGCTTTGACCCACTACCCTAATTGATAACAACTGTGTCTTCAAAGTTTTCATATTGACACCAATGTGTTACATTGACCATCTAACCAGAGTGCGATGAATACAAGTGAGAAAAGAAATGTTTGCACATTCACATGATACTCCTTTTCGTAAACAACGCATTCTTTGTGAAGCAAACGTTTAATGTGCATAGACTGTGTGGTCACAGTAGATACACTTCAGTGACCACTTAAATCATGTCTGGTTAGGAAACACTAAGCTGCTGACTGCAGAATGCAGGTAACCACTACTCACATGACATTTATAAAGAAAATTTGCTTGGGGGGACAGTCAGCATGGTCACCACAACAGCTGTCTTGAAAATCTTGTTATTACTTCTTCTGAATGCAGTCACACAAAACATTAGGTTTTCAGTGGAAGACATCTTATGGTGTCTAGTTGGATGTAAATAAAACTTGTACTGATCTGATGTCTAATATGGATACCACAGTTGCCAGCTTTAAAGTCTTATTGCTACTCCTTCTGGATGGGAAGTCGTATCAACAATTGGTTTTAACCAGAAGACTAAATATGATGCCACTATGGTACTGTTGAAAACTTTGCGGATCTGAATCCAGTATGACAACCATCTTGAAAATCGTGTTATTTTGCTACTTCTAAATGGAAAATTATATTGACATTAGGTTTATCAGAAGATTAATTATAATATCTAATTGGCACTGAACAATAATATTGATCTGACCTCAGATATGGTTGCAACAGTGAAAATATTGAAAATCTTGTCACAAATTTCTCCTAAATGGATGGTTTTATAAACATGGGGTTTTTACATTAAGTTATCTAATGGTGTCTGGTTTGTCCTAAATGAAAATGGTGCTGATCTTAACATTCATTATGGCTGCCACAGTGGCTAATTTGTAAATCTTATTGCTCACAAGAATCTGAGATGGTTTCAACACTCAGCTGTTTAAAAGAAGGAATGGTTTGATATTGAATTCATGGAAATTCTTTTCAGACCACATATTTGTTTTATGAATTACGGAACCAGCCTGTGTGTGGTTGGAATATTAAACACCATATGCAAAAGAATGAAGGTCATTGATTAGCTGAAATAATAAACAGAAAAATGAACATCTTGTTTTAAGAAGAAGCTCTTGTATAGGTAAATTGTTTGCAGTATTGATGTAAGCTTAAAACCGTTTTATTGCTGTCACTACACTATTAGATATAAATAAAGAGGACTCTGCATGGTCATGTGTTGATAGTGGGCTCCCACAACAGACTACTTACAGCAGCACTATTAGTCATGCTGGAGTTTGAAAATGAGAAAGCTTAATATAATGTTTACTGCATTTTGTCAGCGTGATCCAAATAATCTACTAAATCAAGTTTGTAAATGTTTGGTTAATAGTTTGAAACTTTCAAAAGTGGAACAGGATGATTCCAATTATTAAAGATTATTGAAGCAAAAGGTACAGTGTTGAGCTCACCTAGCCAAGTCTTTTCCCCAATCCATGAACTTAAATATGGACATGTTATTTTTCCAGATATAACAAAATAATTTCACATTATTGAAAAGACCTTGCATGTACATGTAAAAAAGTTTTTTAAATTTTGGTGCCTTAAGTCCAAGTTCATTTTTATACATTGACAGTTTTTAATAAATTATGATATAGCCAGTATGCTTATGAAAAACTTTTTCAAGCAGAAATTATCAATCTTTTTTGCAGACTATGAAGTGTTGGAGATTTCCAGCGGAGAGGAAGATCAGGCAGATGATGAAGATGCAGAAGTTACTCTGTCCATTTCTAAAAAACGGAAAGTTGCCTCTTCACCCAAAGAAATCCAGACTTTTAGTCCCTTCATGATAGGGATTCGTAAGTTGAATGTGTTTGATTATATTGACCGTTACATATTGTGTTCTTTATGTGCATACTGTATTTGCAATAGAAGATCTGAATCTGTGCTTTACACCTGTAATCATTGATAGAAAGAACAGCGTAGTCTCTGACCTGAGTCTCCACAGTTCACAATTATGTTCAATTATTTTAGAAAGACTGACTGGATTTTTATCAGATTTGGTGCAGTTATTGATATATTTGCTACAGTCAAATCAGTATTAAATAGCCACTGCTGGTAGGTATAATTCTTGTAAAATGTTGTCATGGTGACCAGTGAATCTGGCTATTTAAAACAGATGGTAACTTAATAGGTGTGACTTCTAAGGCAGGCTTGAGTTTAGTATTTCAGGTTTTTCCCAACATTATTGCGAACAGGGCTTGGGCCCAGCATTTTGGGGCAAAATTTACACTAATTGGGAGCACATTTATTAGGTGTAGATTGCCAAAGTTTGAATTCTGATAGATTTAGATAACAGATTGAAGTGGGTTTCATGACACTTGCCCTGTTTGAAGGGAGCTGACTTTGTACATCTACATTAGCTGTGATTCTTTTAAGTTATAGCACTGAACTCATGGGGGTGAGGTGCATCCAGTGTATAATGCCCAAGGTGGCTAAGTGGTCAGAGGTGCACATCTTTAGAGGTCATGTGCTGAAAAATTGTGTTCAACCAACCCCATATATACATACTTGTATACCTAGAATCGTGGACTTGGTGGCTGGATATGCCATTTTGAGTACTATTAGACCCATATCACAAAGCAGGTCACTCAGACTCATTTCATGGTTTATTGACTTTGGTTCAGTATTTGAATTTAATTTATTTCTCAAGCCCTTATCATTCTTGAATCATCAAAGTAAGTTATTTTATGCAACTCTTTTAGTACCACATAAATACATCCATACAACAAAAGATTGTAATAGTGACCTATATTTCATATGGTAAGGAGATGTATCTTGATGAGTACTATACCTTATCTAAAGGTCACTTTAACTTATATCTCATGCTTCACTAACTTGTGTTACATTTTATATTTTGTAACATAAGATAGAGCATATTGTGTTATGATGTTGTCTTTTCTGCACAATAACTCAAGTTGTCAGCCATGGTTTCTTCAGAGAAATTTCATCTATTGACTTTGAACCTTCAGTTTTTGGATGACATTACATAAGAAAGAAACCTATCGATTTTGGGATCAAAAGGTCTGATGTCAAGTTCATGGTAACTGACATGAGAAAATAGTTTTGTACAATAACTTTTGTTCAAGGCCATGTAATTTATCCAATGTTAGTTGAGGGCTGGTACACAAGGAATTCTTGATTTGGGGGGGTCAGAAGGTCAAAGGTCATAGTCATTGTAGGTGATGACCTGTGTGGTAGTGACCATTTTCAAGTGTATTTAAGCAGTAATACCCCAAAACCTGAAGGGCTTGAGGAGACATGAAAATTTAGGTAGGCAGATTGGGAAACATTTCAATCCCACTGTGAGTCAGATCTGACATATGATCACTTTGACAACATAGTCAATCTGTTTCTCCTTTTCACATAGATACTTCAGTATCTGGGGATTAAATAGCAAAAACTTCAGCAATTTTTAAACCATAGTTTGATGATATGAAGATGCCATCAGGAAATGAAGGTCCTTAAACATTTCAGTGCCAATCCAAGAACTGAATTCCTGAATAAATACCATCTATACCAAGCTAAAGCACATTGTACCATAGAAAGAGCAAGAGGAAAACATGAAGATCCTGTGTCAGTAGGATGAATTCTCACTCCTGTTAAATCAGCATGAAATAGGTATAAAAAAGCATTGGCAAAAGTAAAAGCAGCTGTATCAAGTATTTAAAGAAATCTGATGAAAGGGTCTCAACTGTACAACAAAATTTCAAATACCTAATCTGATGAAAGGGTCTCAACTGTACAACTAAATTTCAAATACCTAATCTGAAACATTCTCAGATAAACACATTGCAAGAGATTTATTCTGAAAACTTCTGCCTTGTCAAAACTGAAAAAAAGATTGCTGTAAATTTTAAAACTGCTAATGCTAAAGGTTAACACTGAAACTTTCACTGTCATGGAGCCACAGGGTTCTCTTGAATGAGACAATAACACTTCAGCAGGACTAGACGATATCCACTGTCAAGTTTGAAAATGTCTACCTGACACAGCTCTAAGTACACTGCTAAACACTTTCAGCAACATTGGAGAAACTGGTGACTTCCCACGGTCTTGGTGAGAAGCAATGGTGATGCCAGTATGTAAACCGGGAAAGGACCAAACCAAGCCTTCAGACTCTTATCCCGTATCATTAAAAGGCTGTATTTGCACAACCCTGGAATGGGTAATAAATGATAGACAACTTTTGAATCCAACAAACCACTATCAGACATTGTAGATTGAGATGCAAGAGAAGCTCAATAGATTATCTTGTCAGACTTGAACTGTTTGTTAGAGATGCTTTCATAAAGAAAGAAAATATAGTTACTCTCTTTTCTGACTTGAAGGACATTATGACACCATTGTGGAAGTATGGCATAAAGAATGACTTATTCAACCCAGGTCAAAGGAACTGAATATCTAACTTTATCTAATTTTGAAAAATAGAAAATGCAAAGTTATTGCATACAGTGCCATTTGTGAAAGCTGATTTAAATTTCTGGAGTTAAAAACATTTTGTATGCACTTCTGCTGATCATGTCATAATTCATAATGATCCATCCCAATGGTTTTCCTATTCCTTTTTAACATAGTCAGTCTTTTAACTGTAAACTAACTTTTCTTCCATATATTAGATCTGTCAGGGACAAATATAAAAAAGTTGTAGATTTACTACAAGTCGTGAGAGCCACTGATTGGGTAGCAGATTGGAAGGTCTTGCTCCAGTTTGACAGATCATTAGTAAGAACTAAACTTGACTCTAACTTGATTGTGTATGGATCAACTTGTAAATTTTGACTGCATATGCTTGATCCGATATATAAATCATTGACTTATTTTCTGACTTGATACATTTCAAACTTTGTCCTCACTTGAAATTAGTGTTAGAAATACAGCAAAATTCTGTGTTCTAAATCACCACTTTGTTTAACTACACCCCCCCCCAAAAAAAATTATATTGGATCTATACCAATTCAAAGGTCATCAACAAATCTTCTCCTTTTGGACAGGAAATTTAATGAAACCAGAACCTTCCATTATGACTATGTTCCTGTATACAAACAGTTCGAAAGATGGAGACAGGGATGAAGCTACCATTGCAACACCGCATGGCACCATCATTAGTCAGTTACCAGATAAAGTCTCAAATTTTTCTGCAGAAATTATAACAATACTCAGAGCTTTGAAATACAATGAAACCTCTCAAAAAACAAATTTCACAAACCTTTTTAATTCCCCTGAGACACTGAAAGCCTTGCAAAACCTTAAATTTGAAAGACCATTAATATCCCAGATATTTCAAAAACATGATGTGCTCATACAATCTGGAAAAAGTTCTGTACTGTTTCCTGCTTAGTCACATTGGTATAAAGGGAAATGAAAGGGCAGATAATGCAACCAAAGCTGTTTTGTGGTCACTCATTTCCAGATAGAATATTTGATATTCTTGCTTCAAATATTAGATAAATCAGCATGTTGATATTTTGTCAAAATATGTGAAATAAAAATTCCACAAGCAAACTTAAGAACATCAAACCCACTATTGGCATTGCTCATACAGAAGAATTTGCAGAGATAAGGTAGTATTGTACGAATCATGTATCAGACACAAATACATGACTTGTGCATACCAACTGAGGGGTGAACCTTGACTAGAATGCATACCATGTCCACCAACAGTGGAACACATTCATGGCAAGTTCCATCCTGTGAGAGAGAATCATTTTGATGTGATCTGTGTGAAGAAACTGTTTGTTGATGTACCACCCAAGAAAATCTTTTATATTTCTTAATGGAATGCAGTTTATATACACAAAGTGCCATATCTTGTAAGGATTTGACATGTTACCTGTATTATTTATTTTATATACATGTTACAGAATTTTAACATTTTTTATGTTTTATTTTTTATCTTGTTTACATTTGGAATGGTTTGGCTTCCTAAAGTTTCTCTGCAATTCATTTTTACATTTTTCAAACATTTACTTTTAACTGGTACCATATTGCCACCATTGTGTAGAGGTGTCATAATATGCTAAATAGATATATTGTTTTATGGTAAGTTTGTGGACCAAAAATATGTGGATGGTTTGCATTTAGGGTGATAAAGAAACCGTGAGAATCTGGGATATATAGGTCAGAGTTCACTGTCATTGTCACTTTAGTAAGAAAATCCTGCTTTGTGCACATTATGTTTAGTTCAGGACCACATATCTAGACCAAAGGTCAAGATCAGTAAGAGTGTCCTTTACACTGTACTGTTGGGTAACAGATTTAATTGATTTATAACCCATGATGTTATGTCTTGCTGTATGTTCTTTATGGATACAGACATTATCTATAAACTGCCATGCAGAATCCATTATTAAAGTGGGGATGAGTGAAAATTACACCTGTTTTGGGATGTACAGCTAAAGACAGGAGATTTCATAGGCATACATTGATCACTAAAACAAACTTAGCAGCACTCTTCACAGCATGAGTGAAATGTGGTCAATACACTTTTGTGTACTATATTCCTTTCCACCAGTAGGCAATGACAATGGTGTGTCCTTTACAGTGTTACAATTTTTGTTGTTCTTTTCTTACACTTGGTAAATCACAGTTCACCAGGGTGACATAATGTGCCAAAGAAACTAACTTGTGTTAGATTTAGAAAACGTTTTTGTAAATCAGTTAATTACTTTTCCTGTATTTTTTTCTTCAGCTATGAAGAGGGGCAGAGGACGACCCCGTAGATATCCCCCTCCTGGTCAGACCACTGTTAATCAACAGATTCCAGCCATGATTATTCCTGGTGTAAATGGACAAACAATCATGATGGCACCACTGCAGGTATTGCAACCAATACATTATATGGTCAGATTATGGTATCAAGATGCTGGTTGTTGACCGAGATTATTGCTCAGTGTAGAATAGCTGCCAAGTGTCCCATTTTTCCTGTATTTGTCCCGTATTTTGGACCTAAACACGGGTGTACATTTTTCTTCTTAAAAATCCATTTTTTAATTTTAAAAAAAATAATGAAAAATTTCCTTGCAGTTTTCTGTTTAGAATGGGCACTTGGTTCCATTCTGATAGAAATGTATCACATTATATATAAGAATAGAGTTCTAAAATATGATTGGTTCATTTGAAATCAAGGTTACCATAGCAGTCTTTGATGGCCATATTGGATTGCACAAACAGTTGCTGCTATCACTGTATCTCATCTTCATAATGTTCAACTTCTAATCATATCGCAAAGGAAAGCAGAATGTTCAGAATTTTCTCCAGGAAAGACAAGAAAACAGAACTGGAGGGACAACTGTGCTCTTTTTTTTGGATTTGTGAAACCATCTAGTAAAGGAAAAAACTTCTACATTTTGCAAATTGTGTAATGTGATAGCTATTGGGCATGGAGGCGCCCATGACATAAAATAGTATGAAAAAACTAATAAACATCAGCCTGAACTTACGACGTATATAAATACCAGAAAGAACCTTGATGTAATTTGATTAAAGTTTGGTTTATTAAATTTCTTTCAGAAATGAACCTTCCTCTTTCAGTTACTATAGTCTGACTATACCTCCCCATTTGTTTGTATCCCACCAACTGTTTTCATTAACAGAAATCTTTAATATGATAAAAAGTGCACAGAACCTACTTAATTCATTCACTGATTTATAATTACTAACCTGACTGTGACCAGAATGGTCCTAACAGTGGTATTCTCTGCACCTTTCATGCATAACGGACTTTCCATACTAACACGGTACCATGTTGCATGCACTATGGGCAAGTTGATTTCCTCAGACAACATTGTGACATAGTTCATCCTATTTGGTAATTGCCAGATAATTCTGTAAATTACCATAAAGTTGAGAGTTTAGAGTTATATCCTTTGCACATATGTACATAGAAATTACACAACTTGTTAAATCCACATGAAAGGCAAATTTGTAATTGTCATTTTTTTCCTTTGCTTGGTTTGACATTGTAAATATTGGAAGCAGATGACATAGTATTTTCCTTCTACATACGTACATGTTTAGTTGTGGATACAGCCCTTCACTGAAAATGGACTTGTCCAGGAACTGGAAATGATTAGCAAACAGGTCGTCTTTTACACTAAAAACTTCAGTTTGAAATGAAACGCGCATATGATAATGGTGTTAGGGTGCATAATCAGGTTTTTTGAAATTATAAATCAATAATGAACTAAGTTATGTGCGTCTTTTATCTCATTTATTCTTTTCATCTTTTAAATTGGTGGGGGGTACAAACAAATTGGGAGGTGTATTCAGACTATAGTGTTACTGGCAATTTATTTTGCACGTTTCCCAGACATTAAAATTGAAAAGGATTACTAGTGTGCTAGAATGAAAACACAGGTCAGTTAGAAAATCACACAGAATTAAGATCATCAATTAAAGATGGTACATTGGAATCGACAAAGTTTTTAAAAAAAAAAACAAGGTGTGGAAAAGGCTCCTATAAACAGCCTGTGTCTGAGTGTGTGTTGTGCTCTTACACCTTCTAAATGGGCACCTGAATGGAACAGAGTGCCCATTCAGAAGGTGCAAGCGTGCAACACATGCATTTTTGACATTAAATAAATAAGTAAGGTACTGTCCTAACTTCATGATGGTTGCTGCTGTTGTAAATAGTTACATATGCATAGTTACATATACATATAAGTTATAAAAATCAGTATTTGTTCCTGAAAATCAGTATTTTTGTCATAGGCAGTCAATATTTTTGTACTCAGGGGTTGGCTGCTGTGGTGTGGGCCTGATATAGTCCATGTAGGACAATAACATTAAGTTATTTCCTGTCTTTAAAACACACTCTTTAACTTGTGTCTTTGATCTTGTTTATTGAGAAATATAAAGTTTTATTTTTAGTATTGTCATTTCCACTCTTCAGAATCCTCAGGTATGCAGCTTAGAAGTGTGTTTGTACATATTCATGAGTACATTTCCAAATACACATTAGCATTTGTAAGCTTTGGGAGCAGCTGTCATTCACAGACCAATGTTGCAATATTATGTTGTTAGACATGTTCATGTCCATTTTGGAGAAGAGTTATGGCCCTTTTCAATGAATCTAATATCTTCACATGGGATGTTGCTTGCAACCAGCAGAGCTCCAGAATTGTTCAGCATATTCTGATGCTGTTTGGTATGAACATTATCTATATTGTCTTGTCAAGGTATGACCCATGACAATTCATATCTCCACATGGAATGTTCCTTGTAACTCAAGTAGCTCAAGAACCATTCAACATATTCTATTGCAATATGATATGAGCATATGGTGTGAATGTTACTTCATAGATTTGCATGTTCATTTTATGCATTTAGTCTTATCTGGTCTATCTTGGACAAAGTTATTCCCCTTGTCAAGGAAATTTTTGTCTTCACATTGAACCTGTTGCTTGCAATGAGCATTACTCATGAATCGTTCAACATATTTTAAAAGGAACATTGTCTCTTAGATTTAGATGTGCCATTTGTGGTTTTTATCTCATGTGCTCCATTTTGGATAGAATTATGGCCCATGTTAAGTCGCCTTCATGAAAGAATTGGGTCTGACTGATCAGCATTTTAAGAGTTTTCATGAATTTTGTTTAATAACTTTGTGTCTGTCCATTTCTCCATCACACTCTTAACAATAAGTATTTTCTGACAATCATATCTTATGTAACTTGGTATGAACTGGTATCATGGAAAGAGGTTATGTCACATGTAAGAATTTATTTTGTCAGATTATTATTTTTAGAGCAGGGGGGTGTTCCATCAGCACTAATTTACAGACAGATCTAATTGCTTTAGCTTTGATCAGTTCTATTGCAACTTATTTAGTTAAACAGGTTTGAGGTACCACACAGTTGTCATGCTTATAATCAGGTGGTACTTGGGATGGTGAAACCACACTTCATTTGCCTGGCCACCTTTTGGGCCATTAATAAATGCATCAATTAATATTTATCAGTGTTCTAGCTACGAATTTCATAATTGGGTCATTTTAATTTCTGAACTGAACTGTGTGTGTTTATTTTTCTTCTAATTTGTATGGGTATTTTTTTAACATTGCAAAACACAGCTGTTGGAGACTGAGTCATAGTCATCAAGACATTAATGATGCTCTCTGAATGCATGTAATGGCTTGGTGATCACAAAATTAATGATGCTCTGTGAATGCATGTAATAGCTTGGTGATCAAGACATGATGCTTTCTGAATGCATGTAATAGCTTTGTGATCAGAACATTAATGATGCTCTCTGAATGCATGTAATAGCATGGTGATCAAGACATTAATGATGCTATCTGAATGCATGTAATAGCATGGTGATCAAGACATTAATGATGCTTTCTGAATGCATGTAATGGCTTGGTGATCAAGACATGATGCTTTCTGAATGCATGTAATGGCTTGGTGATAAAGACATGATGCTTTCTGAATGCATGTAATGGCTTGGTGATAAAGACTACTTCAGGGTGCATTCAGTTATATGGCTCAGGTTGTGTTGATCAAGTATAATAATTTAATAAATCCACAAACATCTTGATCTTGTTCAGAATGCATAGTTTATATTGATGAAACAAACAATCACAAACATTGAAAGTTTATAACAGGAGTAGATCTGCCAACCCTTACGATTTTGCAGTAAGTCTTACCAAAATGACCCTTTAAATACAGAATAATAGCAAAACTTACAGAAATGCATGATTTGGATCCAGGTTTTATGTTAAAATCAACGGAGTTGGTCCCAAAACCATACTAACTTCCAGGAGTAGATCTGCCATGCCAACCCTTAAGATTTTGCAGTAAGTCTTACCGAAATGACCCTTTAAATACAGAATAATAGTAAAACTTACAGAAATGCATGATTCGGATCCAGGTTTTATGTTAAAATCAACGGAGTTGGTCCCAAAACCATACTAACTTCCAGGAGTGCCTCTGACACTTTAAACTGCACATATTTCTTCATGTAAAAGGTCTGCATTATCAAGCTGCTGCTTGCAGAATTTTCTAAAAATGGTGTTCAACAAACAATACATGTTAAAATGAAAGGGACAATAATCCTCTTAAAAAGTTTAAATAGTCTATGCAGAAGAATAATAGGGAATATTCAGAATTCTTGGGTAAAAAGCAGGAATGGCTACAATTACATTTTTTGGACATCATGTATTGAATTGAATGGCTCATGGCATGAGAAAAGATTGCCATCTCCAAAAATCAAATTAAAAAAGAAATACCAAGAATTACATCAAGTTGAGAGATAGCATGAAGCCATTGGACTCCATAGGGGTTGGAACTGCATTTGGAGAGATGGCATGAAGCCATTGGACTCACATGGTTTGAAACTGCAGTTTGTAAAATTGTTAGGGTTGGCAGGTCTGCAGGGCAATAAAAACTGTGGACTAAATGCTTAATGTTAAACTGTTTTTATGTAATTTAACATATTTACAACTTGTGCTTTATTAGTCAAATTCTTTATGTGAAATATGCATATACACTACTTATCTGGAGCTCTCTGGGCTAGAAATTGATGTTAACAAGCTCACATTTTGCCAGTTACACTTCTACTATTGCTTCCTGAAAACAAAATAAAATTAGAAGTTTCATGCTAGTAATATTTTGGAAGTATGTTTAAATTTTCATTTCAAAATACAAAATATTCTAGTGAACGTTGAGAATAGAGTAAATTTTGATATTCAGATATATGACATCTGTTACAGTGCTGTTAGTAATGTATAAAGTTAACTTAAGGCCCAGACTTTGATTTATCACTTATGCAGAAAGAGCATAAACACATTTGTACATGTTCTAAGTTTAACATAGATGTTTGCCTGTTTAACATAGATTTTTGTCTGTTGATATTAATGCAAATTTTTTGATCCCCCACATTTATATTTCACTTTAAACTTCAGCTGTTAATGCATTCTATTGTTGCCTGTCAGAAAATCATTATCTTTTTTCTCTGATTTTTCCTTGATATCTGCTGACAAGTAAAGATAGTTTACTGTGTTCAATAGACAGCAGCTTTAAAGTCTGAACCAAAACTAAATTTTACTGAATTCACTCTCTTATCATTTGTATCGGCTGCCAAGGCAAATGGGTGTGATGGTCACTTGTACTGCAAATGCTTGTCATTTTTGTTGCTGCAGGTATAACTTTTAGGGCCGCACACAATCAAGCAGTGCATGGCATGATGGGAAATCTTATATTTTTCAGATGTGAAAATACAAGGTCATATTTTTCACATATGAAAATATAGAAATGAAAAAAAATACGAAAATTATTTCACATTTAAGTATTTAATAAATGCAAATATTTCTTGAAGATGCAAGATAACCAATACTTGTATTTGCATGTTTTGCTCAATTTAGTGCCCAGTAAAAATAAGATAATCATGGTGTATTTGAGCTTACAACTAATGAACTGGATTTCATCAGCAGTGTAGAAAGGCAAAGGAAATATACAAGGAATATAATTGGTATAGGGATGCCTTTTTGTCTGTTGTGCTACATTCTAAAATGCATATATAGTGACTACTCCACATTAAAAGTGCCCTCCCTGGGTCAGAAGTATGTTTTACTGGAACAGCCTTAATAGTCTTTTAAGAAATCATTACCAGTTGGGGTATTGTATAAATGCAATTGTCAGATAAATGGATTCTGGATAAATGGGTCTAGACTGTTGAGTGAAACCTTATTAATCCAGACTTTATTTGTCAGACTGTCTCACTATCTGGACAACAGAACTTCATCATTTATTATTTGAAGTGAATCATTAATCCAGATTTGTCTTAGTTTGTAAGAAAGTAGTGGCAGTATATGAATTTCACTGTATGTCAAACATCCAAGTTGTTAAGAGCTCATTTGAATGAATGTCCCACATTATGGCTGAAATTAATTTTATGTATGACTGTCCAGTCTTTGTCGAAGACCTATCGTATCTACCTTTCTTTGAGCAGGGCCTATCTAATCTGCATGCATTCCAAGAGCAGGTAAAGAGCATGCCATTATTGCTTCCCAAAGTGGAACCCATGGTAACCACAGCTGATGATGGTTCACAGTATCTTAATAAAATTGTGACTTCTTCATCATTAACTACTGGTATTGCTGGCACTGATTCCTTGCCTATTGATTGCAGCACTGGCACAAATGGTGAGTAGATGATAATTTATGCCTCTTTTTTCACCTTCTTGAAAATGTCTAACATTTAGTGGTTTTCATTTTTAAATCTTGAAGGCTGTGATGGTACATTTATTGAGTGATCACAGAAACAAATTTTGGTATGTGCCAGGTTGATATTAATCCTAAACTGAATATTGTACAGTAGCTTATTTTAGCAATGTATAGGTCTTAAATCAAGATTGCAAAAATAAATCTTGTAGAAATTTACTAATCATTGGAAAGAATGTGCAAAAGTTTTTATAATTTTATGAAACTCTGAAATAAAAAATATAATGAAAACCTTGTGAATCCCTGTGCATCTCCAGCAACAATTTTCACCATGTGTTGGCTAGTCAAGCACACAGTATAAAGGGCAAATAAAATTTTAATGCAGGCCCACAGCTAGATTAATTTAGAACCACTGAAATAATACTTTATCTTTTTTATGTTTACTGGAACAGACTGGTATATCAATTAAATGACATAATCCAATTTTGTGATTTGTGGACTTTCTCTTTTCCCTATGCTGAATTGTATACAAGTTAGTTTGACTAATCCCCAATGGAATGTTGTGTAGCAGAAAGTAACTAATGTCTGCATGCAAGATATCTGTCCACACTCAAATTGAAACCATCCTATATTAGCAGTGTCTCCGATATAACATACAAAACTAAAAGGCAGCTCATTAGATAAAATTGATCAAATTTACATGTACAAAAAACAATTAGCTGTATGGTATTTGGAGCTTATGTCAGTATACTGTAAATAAATACTCCAGAATATAGCAAAAAAGTTAATTTACCTTAATTGTATTCATGTTTGTATTGAATCATTATACAATTTTAAAATAATGAAGAAAATTATAAGGAATTTTATACGAAATGGCTTGCTTGAAAAATACTTAATTCTCCTCTTTGGTTTTGCAGAATAATTATTTGTGTAGCCAACGTTTTTTGTTTTTTATAATCAATTTACATTTAAGATGTATTGACATAATTATTCTGATCGTGTAAAAATTCTGAAATTTTCAGTCTAAAATTTCAAGTATACATCACTCTATTATCATTATAGCACTGTATATAACACTTGTATTTCATATATTTTTTATATTGTCGATAGCACTATCCTCAGAGCTGACACATGCTGTAGAGGCTGCAGAAGCTGGTGTATCAGCTGTTTCATCCATGTCAAGTTTGTCTCCAGAAATGTCACCAAACACATCACTATCAAATGATGAGAACTCTACAGATTCAGGTACCTATTTGGAGAGAAGTTGATTACATGTGCATTTATATTATATTAAGCGAGATCTTTATGATACGATTAATTGAACAATATTGAAAATTAATTTTAAATGTATAGATAACATGTTTGTCCTCCACAATTCAGAATATAGGAAATATGTTCCCTTCCAATTAATCATTGAAGCAAAAGTCAAAGTTTTCTTAAAATTTATCTGGAATTATGAATTGACATGCCAGTTTCATAACATTAGATGAACAGAAACTCCTAGTAAAAGTTATTTCCCTTTGACTGCATGTGTTAGCCATATGGACACAGACAAACAGACTATTTAATCACACAAAAGCTGAAACTTGTACAAAGGAAAAGAAATGGAAATAAGCTTCATTTTATGTATTGTCTTTAATTGTCCTAATAGTTTGGGAAAGTTTTAGATTTGTTTTTGATGAATGCCCCAAGTGGCCTAAAGTACTCACCATTCCAGATCACTGCCATCTCACTTCTGTGTGGGTTTGTGTCTCGGGCTTGGCGATTGTGAGTACATGGGAAAGCTTGCCAGTAGTATCTCATGGGTTAGTGGTTCTTCCAGTGGTTTTCCCAGGTTCTTCCTCCACCAGTTATACTGGCTGCTATGTATTGCCTATTTTGTGCTTAAAAATGGCATTAAAGCCCATATCAACAATAACAGCTTGAATGCTCTTTTCAATGTGTGTTCAATATTATTTGATAATTCCTTTTTCCTTGCAATAGAATTTTTTTAAAAACCACCAGACAAGTGTCAACCAAATTTGGCAGAGAGCATCCTGTCTTAGAGGCCTTTTAATTTTACGCAAATTATGCTGATAAGCTGTATTACATAAAGTGGATAGTATTACAATTCTGTTGGAGGGGAGTTGTGGTGGGTCAGTGAATAGGGCGATGGAGTTGTAAGCCAAAGGTCACAGGGTTTTGAATCCTGCTGAGCTTAGCATGGGTCACCTGCTGTTGATGGCTCTGAGAGAGAAGCCTTATTCCCTTTGCTTTGGTGGGCCATTAAATACCAACCAACCAAAAGAACAATCACAGTTCTGCTGGCCTAGGTTGCAGTTTGTAGCAGCAGTAGCATTTTCTTGGTAAAATCAAGATTTAATACATATGAATTTTGATACAAAACATCAAACATAAACAACATTTAAGATAATGTCATATTTGATACAGTACACACAAAATGTATTGATGATTTTCCACTCTTGCCTTTGTCATGGTCACTGATTTACAGTCCTCTGTGTGTGTTGAGTGTAGTTAAGGATATGTGCTGGTGTAATATTCTGCCTCTAGCTGTACTACTGTCACCAGTTATATGTTGCACTCACCTTCACAGGCACGACTGGATTGTACCTGGCCATTTTATGAATTACCTTGTATATTAAATCATATCCCTAAATAAGTCACAGAACATAGCAGCTCCATGGGTCATAAGTCAGAGTTTAACACCCCACAACACAACTTAGGCCTGACAGTTAGATATTACAGTGTAGAGGGGTGTAAATCAGTGACCATTGTACAGGCATGAGTGGAAATTCATCAGTGCACTTTTTGTTTACTACATTTTATATGGTGTGCATTATTATAAATAGAAAAAGCTTGAAACCAGGTCTAAAAAACATTTAAACAGAATTGACCAGATCTGACAAATTATTTTAGCTTGATGATTTTTTTAACTTTGTTAAATTATTTATTTTAGATTTGTAACATTGTTAAAAGTATCTGCCATCCATTGTGATTGCAATTACTGAAAATACAAATGCTTTGAAATCCGTTCTTCTTAAAAATTGTTCCAGAACTTTACAAATTTTACAAAGCATTATGGCATAAATCCTTTCAGTATTTGTACAAATGATGCTGATTGGCCATCCAACATGGGCACTGTTTCTGTAAGTGTAAAAACCTTTAAATGGCTTTCTCTGAAAAATTGCACAACATAAATTTGACCAGTTTAAAAGAAAGCATTAGGGCATGATGGCCTTTCAATTTAGCACAAGTGATGCTATTCTGTGATCAAAAGTGGGTGAGGATGTAATTATTAGAAAGTTGTTTTGTAACCAAAAAGATTATGAAAATATTTTGATAAAATACATTCTGTTGATACAGATTTCTTGGCTGGGCTCTTTGTGTATTGGGACTATTAGGCCAGACATGTGCATATTCTCATGCTTAACTGTGTCCCTTTCAAACACTTTTAAGACCATGTTCTATTTGGGACAAAAGTGAACTACAATTTGCTAAAAAAAGTATAATGATTACAAATACCAAATCTTTTAACAGCTTCTGGAGAGGAATCTAGAAAAGATGTTGTTGGAGTACAAAGTGCCAAAGTGACTGTGACTAGTGGAGAGAATCAGCCCACCATTATTCAGATACCTGAAAATCTGCTTCCCATGTTCATGCAGAAAAAGGATCCTATAAAAATAGGTAAGCTTACAGACCTCTGTCAACTGCAACCTTATTTTGGTACAAATATTTGCTTCATTAGATGCAACATTTCTCTGGTAACCAATGCTGAAATCCCATTTTTCTCCATAAGTGCATGTCACCCATTTTTAAGTTCCAGTTCACTCTTCAAAATTTTGTATTTCAGTTCCATTTTCTATTGTAAATCCCTTTGTTAAGACCCATTTTTCTCTGGCAGTCCCATATTACCCACCTTTAAGTCTCAGTTTTCTCTAGCTGTCTCTTATCTAAATATCATTTTTCTCTGGCAAGCCCATATTTATGTCACTAGAGCATTATCCCTTGACACTGTATTCAAGCCCAGCCCAGATTGGCTGCCTTAGTGTGCCATTGGAAAAGCACTTAACTCCATTTCCTCAGAATGATATAGCCAGTAATGTGTTAAAAGTACCATTAAAACTGACTTAAACACACACAAAAATCATTACTTGTTGGAGGGTACCAATTATCATGTATTTTGTGGTTCTGGTAAATGACAAGTTTAATATTGCAATGTTCACGAGTCTCATGCTGAACTGGCCAAACCAAAATTGTTGACATTTATGATAAGTTTTCTTCTTTTTTTTTTTATTGTCAAGCCTGTCATAGCAGAAGCTTCATAGCGGTCAGTTTGGTGTGTGTGTGTGGGTGTGGGTGTGGGTGTGTGTGTGTGTGTTGGAGACAAAGGTCAGTATTAAAGGCTTCTAGATTAAACTCTATGGTAATGTTGCTTACTTTCTAACTGAATAAACGGCAGGATCAGCAAAGAGGGAGCTTAGTATTGAAACCATCTCAATATTCTTATGTGTCTGAGTTAACATGTTCACAAGATGACCACCATATAAAAAATCTTTCTCTATGTATAATGATATGTTCATGAAAGCTGAGGAACAACAGAAATGTATTGCGATTTAATTTGCATCCAAAGATAGAGAACTTGAAAGCTATGTACTAATGTGATTACCTGATGCTAGTAATAAATGAAAATTACTGGTTGACGTTCTTTCCTTCTTAAAGCACAGATATCCATTTATCATAAGGAATGCTCAATAAAACATAATGCTTTTCAATGACATTTGCAAACATCTGAGAAATTTGAAAGCATTAAAGTTCAAGAAAATAAAATATCAATCACTGAGAAATGTGAAAGCATTAAAGTTCAAGAAAATAAAATATCAGTCAGTGAGAAATTTGAAAGCATTAAAGTTCAAGAAAATAAAATATCAATCCCTCTGTATACCATTTTAAAACAAAAAATTACATTGAATATTGATTGAAGCTATTTATCCATGGAGGTATCCAACATAAAAATAATGTTTGGATCACCAAGCCATAGTATACTGTGAGATACAGTTCCATACTGAATAGACTTGTGAAAAAAATTATTGTCTGATTCAACTATTAGTTGTTTCGTGAATAAAAAATTTTTGAATTCATTTTTTAATTCTTTTGATCACAAGTACTATTGATTATTCCACAGAGCAAACAGAACACAGGATCACATTGTTATTACTAATTATGTTTCATACATGTAATTAACTGCCAAATAAACCTTCAGCAGATTAGTCCCACTTTCTTGAAGCCCTTTTTAATTGGGTTGGTCTGAAGAGATTCTGTGTTTTGTGTGGAGATAATCCACTTTGTGTTAATTATTTTAATGGCAGATGCTTTCAGTTGATGAGAATATTATCTGATAGTTCATCTCCTCTATCTTTCTGTTCATTTAACTAAGCAAACACCTGGTTGAATGCCACTTGTGAAAGCATGATTTGAGTTCATATTTGGAGAATTTGGTGAGAGATAAATCGGGTTATGTGCATGAGGCTGGAACAAAAGCATGATCAGTATGATGCCAATTTCCTTTAAATGAAACAGCAACCTTTCCTTGTGATGTGCTCATGAAATATCCAAGAGCACTGCCACCTTCTGTTCTCGGTGTATATGTGGCAGCAAGTCACATGCAGAGTTCACATGGTATCTGAATCAGGTCAGCGGAGGACTTCTTAGGATCAGGCAGGCTTTCAGTTGTAGAAGATTTTACTTCAAGTTTATGTCTCTTTGACCATTTGTAGGCAATATTGTAATCATTGAGAAAGTAAAGCTCAACTTGAACAACTGTTTTTGTATTGAAAAGATAGAAGCCATGTTTAAAAACGTCTGTTTTGCTGTAATTTGCCTCACTGTAGCACCTAATCTTTATATGCCAAGTGTGTACGTTTTGACAGTGGTCTTTTGTTTGAGAATACTGAAAAACCTATTTGCAGTCTTATTTTAGCATCTTTGCTTCTCTATATGTGCAAAAGGATGTCAGCCTCTTTAAATCAGATCCATACTTTTATGTTTAGTGATTGCAATGGATAACTTACCTGTTCAACCAAATTACTGCAGTAGGGATTTAGTTTGTTTGCTCAGAAATGCATGGAAGTGAATAACGGTATAATCTTTTATACAGATATTTATACATCGTCACTCAGTACTGGATTATCAGTTCTACTATTCACAGACCAGAAGAACTTACAAGATGGCCTTTTATCTATAATACATCCAACCCTTTGCATAAATTATTGTTGCTACTTCTCGTAAACTACTTGGAGAATTGCCACAAAACTTAACACACACATTCATCCCAAGGGCAAGGTGGTCCTAAATAATAATGATGGTGCTCAGGCTTCCAATGTGGCCATATCAGCAGCCATCTTGAAAATCTTGTTTTAAATATGAGTAATACATTACCTGTCACTATTGCATAGCTTACCTTTTCTGGGAAAGAATTACCCTTGTCCATAAGAATTCATCATCCCATAGGGTGAAGTTTCTAGCAAATTCAAGAAAGTTTTACTAGTACAATACAGGTCCAATCTGTTTCTCCACATCACCGGCCCATGTACAGTAGTCATCATCTTTTTACGGAGAACATCATTTTCATTGGTTCAGCTCTAAACGCTCTGCAAGAAATTTTTCTTTGCTTATATATCTAGTACATTTATTCCTTGAGAGGATACATGCGATCCAGTGTTTATTCATTCACTGGATTAATTCTTAAGAGTTATAGGCATTGTTGTACAATTTTCAGCAGTTCCATTTTTTTATCTTACCCTCCCCATAATGTTAGAGTAACTCTTATTCTTCATTATGTTGTTACTCTTCTGCGTGTTGGGTAGATAATTGCCTCCCAGTCATAGCCAGAATCGATTTTGACATCTCTTTAATTGTTTAAAATTTAATGAACAAGAAATGTAATGCTTTATGTTGAGTTTTCAGCTCGCCGAATGGGGTCATATACCATCATTTAATTCTGACTGTGTGTTCAGGTGGTCATTCACCATTCCTTTTTTATTCTAGTTGGTAAGGACAGAACTCTAATTATTTTGTTATTATTGCTATATTACATTTTGCTGGTTTCAGCAACATATGACCAGTATCCAGTAGTTAGTATTGCTGATGTAAGTTACAGGAAGCACACACCACTCATAACACAAGACTTGAATGAGTCAGACTTGCACTCATCTTTTTCATTTATCAAATAATATCTAGTGTTGCTGGTTGCATATTATAGTACATCAGTACTTAAGGTTAAGTATTGTTGATGTTATATTTCCATCAATAAACTGTGCAGGTAAGAGATTGCTGTCATTACTTTGTTTTGATTCTAGGTCTCATACAATTTATTGTGATTATTGTTCTTGTTTTCATAGGATTCTTTTACAGCAAAATGCTAAAGCAAAGTGTGGCAAAATGTGGGCATAGGAAAGCCCCATGGGACCCCCACCACCACCCCACCTGCCTTGCGCATACCAATTGCAAGTGGACAAAGGGATGTCTGCTTTGATGTATATGAGGTATGCAGCCTTGAAGATAGCAGATGCACCTATAAGGGGAGGAGGAAAGGGCCTTACTCCTCCTCGTTCATTAAATACTCAGGTTCCTACTTTCAGTCACTTGGGTCTCATAGAAGGCAATTTTGCTCCTTGGTGTAGAAGCGCACTCATCACTGGAACATATGGGATCAGTCTCTTTCGAGACAGTTAAGGCCTATGGACAGTTGATCCGTCCAAATCAGAGACAGTTATGGTCAGTTCCAGGGTCAAAGGAGGAAAGAACAGGGCTGAGATCATAAGGGACGAGCAGAACCTTCTTCAGGTCCACAGGGA
Source organism: Megalonaias nervosa (assembly GCA_016617855.1). Classification (NCBI taxonomy): domain Eukaryota; kingdom Metazoa; phylum Mollusca; class Bivalvia; order Unionida; family Unionidae; genus Megalonaias; species Megalonaias nervosa. The sequence continues at coordinate 21,529 of JAECUM010016488.1, read as the reverse complement.
AGAGAGCAAAATTTATATGCCCTTCTGTAAGGAAAGAGCAGCATCTTCTCCAAACCCACATCATGGTAACATTTGAGAGTGAGTCACACCCACCAGCAAGGGTGGAGCAGCAATCTCTCAGACCCCAAAGCCTGTTGTTGGTGTCAGGGGATGCCATGAGATATGAGGAGGAATTCTTCTACAGATCAGAGTCCTCTTGCCAGTCAATGGCAGGGCACTAGTCAGCATTCACAGCACACCAGTCACTAAGCACAGGGCACTGGTCACCAGTCACAAGAGCCGCTTCAGAATGTGGAAAGAAATCAGGTTGAGACACACACACCCTCACACGTAGCTACTAATACATCTTGTTAGGGAGGAATGGGAGTTGGCATACATGCACCCACACTAGGGTAGGGAATTAGATCAGCAAACTCCCTTTCTTATAATCACTCTTATATCCAGTGGGATGTGGGGACATCCACTTCAGGGAATCAAATGGTCACTTTCATTTATGCTGCCATGGACTTCAGGGCCTTGGCCCTATAGCAGGGTTTACATGGGCCAACATCACTACATGATATAATGGAGTCAAACAGAAAGGAGGGAGACTGGTGGTCATCTCTCAGGCACTCCAGGAAGGTAGAGAAACATTTTTGTCCCCATGTTGAGATGGCCACTGGGGATGAGGATTCCTTACCCCCAGGTCTCCTTCGTATCAGAAGGACATGGAACTCCAAAGCCCTGCTTCCCAGGAGTGGGCAAAGGATGAAAACTGTCAGTGCAAGTGGATTTGATTGAGTTTGATGCTGAACAGTCTGAGACTGCACTTCCACCTCCCTTTGGGTCTTTTGCCTTCTCCCAACTGTCAACTCAGTTGGTGGAGGAACAGGAGATCTCATTGTTTGATTAGGTTTGATAACTAAGTTTAATGCATTTTACCCCAGGATTTGTGTCCAATGTCCTCAGGTTCAGAAGACAGAAAAATTTTCTCCAGTTTAGAAAGGTTCTGTGGCATTACATCACACCTACATCTCTCCAATGCTAGATAAAAGGGTGTGTGCACTGGACACATTCAGTCTGAGGTGGAATCATCTGTTCACTTACACCTTCTGACTATTCAGGATAATTCCAAAATTACTCCACAAAATCTTGACCTCCACTGCTCAACTTAATTGAAAAACCCATCTCTGGCCACAATGAGCATGGTTCAACAATCTTCTTAACATACTGGTGGACCAGCCCAGGACACTTCCTCAGAGGGGAGACCTTCTGTCAGAGCACAGGGGCTACTTCTGCACATCAGTCTACCAGTTTTCCACCTTCACTCTTGGCTCATCTTAAGCATTCTATCCACCAGGACAAGTTTTCAAGATGTTATGACTCTATGGTCATAAACCAACAGAAAGAAACGTAAACAACAAGTTTTGTAAAATTTAACAAATAATTTATTTATCAAAGTTATGAAATGAAAAATTTAAGAGGAACTTACAGTATTATGAATTAAATCCAAAATATTCCTCCAAACTTCATTAAAGTCCAAAAGAATCGAATTTCTGGATGAATATTAAATCCTCAGATGTACTGGTCTGCCAACAGATCTGTAGTATTGCAATGGCATTGTCCAGAACTCCTTTGTATAAATTCACAATAGTCGCAGAATAATATTTTAGTCCAATAAGTACTTTGTAATTCCATTGGATAATCCAAACAAATGTTTCCTCTTAAATAATATATAAAATCAACATTAAATACATCTGCAGACTGATGTTACAACAGGAACATATGAAATAAGAATGAAAATATTGTCCAGCTACATGTATTTTTTTTATACAAGCATAAGAGGTAGACACACATTTTACTCACACGAGCTATGCGACATTTTGCAAATATCCCGTATCATAAAAGAACCCACCTGTCCTAACCCATACAATGGGAACTAACTTAATTCTTCAAGGAACCCACCTGACCCCACCAGCCATTAAGAATTTACTCCAAATTTGTCAACAGGTTTTATTATTAATATTATTATTAGTGATCATAACCACCTATTTATAGATCCTATGCAGTATGCACTCTTAATATCTTAAAATAATTTTTTTTTACCCATATACAGAAATTAGCTAATATCTTCATTATAGATGATCATTACAGTTTAAAGTCATGAACAAAAATTACACATAATGTAGACACAATCATGTACCTGGAGTTAAAAAAAATACAGCTATTCATAACAAAGCTAAGTTGTACAGTGCATCATTCAGGCCTGGAGATGCTTCACTTCCAAGGGTTATGGTGCCAGGTGGAGAACCTTTTGTAACTGGGGTAGTGGAAATGCATTATTCCTAGCTGTCTGTCTGAGTACAGCAGCTGTTTTTCTTCGATTCCTTTTTGAAGAGGGAAAATACTTGGTTGCTACTATTAAGGGCCATAGGTTTTCATATTTAAGACCTTATCAGGAATTATGAGCTGCAGAGATTGGTGTCTCACTCTAAAATGCCCTGATCAAATCTTTCGTGCAGCTTGTGGTCTTTATCCAACCAACCCCTTTGAATCTTTGGGTGAAGCTTCTTTTGAGAATCATATCCTTAAGACTGTTTTCTTGCTCTCCTTGGCGTCTACAAGATGAAGGAGCAAGCTTCATGCCCTACGTGTATAATAATGTGTCTATGATTCAATGACAATTATGAGTCAGTTTCTCTCATTTGCCAAATGGGTTTCAGCTTTCTTCAGTAGCTGCACTCCCTATAGCAATCTCCAGACTCCATTGTTTCTGTGCCAGGGATGATAAAGATTGATGCTGTCACCCAGTTATGGCTTTACATTTCTGTTTGGCTGCATCAGAAGGAAAAAGAAAGGGTAGAAAGCATCTTCTCCATCCTCTAAAGGGATCAGCTGATATTTCAGAAACCACTATTTTTATGTGGATTGTCTTAACAATCAATGGGGCTTATCGGCCTTTTACCAAGAGGATCTTTCGCTCATGAAGATTAAATACATGAAATTTGATCCATTGCTATCTCATGGGCCATCTAACTAATTTGTCATGGGAGGATGTGATGAAGGCCATGTTTTGGCACTCACATTCCACCTTGTCTTAATTCTACCTTCATTCTTTGGCACATCAGAGTGAAGGCATATTTTCTCTGGAGCCTATAGTCATAGCGCAAAATGTGGATCAAGCAGATGCCATCTTGCAGTAGTGGACATTCCTACTGTAAGGGTCAGTAATTCCTTGTTTTTACTATTTTTTCTTGAGGTATTCAGACAACAAACTGGCAAATTCATTTATGCAATAGGAACATGTAATATATATTACTGATGTTAAACTGTAAGGTTTGGGGAAGGTAGGGTGATAAAACTAAGTTTCATGATGTAATACTGTCTTGTTGCTATTGCCTGATTACATCTCCCACCCTGCTCATATGTTCCACAGATAGTCTGCATCCATAAAACATTGATGTAATAGTTACCTGTTGCTATAGCCTTAATACCCTTCACCCACCCTGCTCATATGTCCCACAAGTAATCTGTGTCCTTAAAAATTTGATGATTTCTGTGCAGGTAGGCTATGCAATAGCAACAGGTAAGTATTGCTTCATTAAAATTAGTGTACCCCCTCACCTCCCCCAAAAAATACATTAATGCTACTCACCCTGAGCAGAAAGACATATCAGCATGGGGTTTCCCCAGAAGACTTCTTAGGATATCTGGTTGGTCCTAAATAACTCTGCTTGAACATCCAACGTGGTTGCCATAGTGGCAATCTTGATCAAACGTCTTGGTTGCTACTTCTAAAATGGATGGTCATATTGTTATGTGTCAAGGCTCGTACAAAAGTAACTAAGAAAAGAGTGAAGCCAACAAGCTTTGTAAAATTTAACAAAATAATTTATTTCCCTAGATAACAAGGTAAAAATAAGAAAAAGAACTTATGGTTTATGAATCTAATCCAAACTTAATCCTAGAATTAATAAATATAAGTCCTATCAGTAAAAAGTTCTAAGTGAATCAAAGTTCAAATCCTGATGAAGTTCCAAGACGGAAGGCGATGACGTCTTCTATAACCTGCTTTGTGTTGTCGTGTGAACAGTTCCTCATTGAATCACCAAGAATAATATTCCAGCTTTAGAATTCTGAGTAATTTTCAGTAAATGTCTTTGTTCAAGAATTTTAATGAGCACTAGTATTTTCCAGGGTAAATAAATTATTAATTCTGAAAAATAGAAAAATTCAAATCAAACTGGCAACAACAAAAATACCTTTGAGCTCCAAATGTATGAATTACGACTGAATAAAATCACTATGAAACGTCAGTTTTAACCCTAACTGAAACGCAAGGCTTCTTATGGTGTTTTGTTGGTCTTTAAAACTTGTATTATTAATCTGATATCCTCTATGGCCACCATTGCCACCATTTTGAAAAATTTGCTGATACTCTTCCTACATGGAAAGTCATATTGACATATGGTTTTCACCACAAGTCTAATTATGATATTTAGACACCAAATATGGCTGCCAAATGAATATATTGAAAATATTTTCACTAATTCTCCTGAAGAGATGTCCATATCAACATTGGGTTTTCACCAAAAGTCTTCCACTGGTGTCATAGATGAAAATGGTGCTAATCTTACATACAATATGGCTGCCACAGTGGCTGATTTGGAAATCTGTTATTGAAGAATACAAAGATGATTTCAGCACTCAGCAGTTGAATAGAAGAAATGGTCGTGTCTTGAGTTCATGGAATATCTTTTTGGACAGTTGAGCATCAAGGACTCTTGTTTGAAATAATAAATCCCTGAAATTGAGTACCCATGAATTTGATACCCACAGATTTCAAGTGGTTCACAGAGTATATATTCTGCTGTGATCAATTCTTCCTTTGATATAGAAATAAACTAAGACAGAAAGAAGGAAAGAAAGAGTTAATTAAAAACAATAAGTAGATTACCAAGGATAGAAAGACATTGTTGAAATATAAAATGTGAATTTCAAATCAAATAGAAATAAAACACAAAGAATGACAATTATTTAAATTCAGTTCAAAGTTAAACACTTGGGACTCCTGGACAAATGAGCAAACAGTAGAAATACATATAGCATATTTAATGGATATTTTTGGTCTTTTGAAATAACAATAATTAATTTCTAGTAATCAGAGTATAAGTAATGATCTTTATTTACCTTGATATAAATGGTTGAAAAAAATTAGATTTGAAAATTCTGTTAATTATTTTCAGTCAGTTAGGGACCTTCAGTCTCTTAAATATGGTATTTAATTTTTATATATATATATATATATATATATATATATATATATATATATAGAGAGAGAGAGAGAGAGAGAGAGAGAGAGAGAGGTTAGTTCCATTGCTACAAAAATAATTAGTTGTTTGTGACCACGTAAGGTGCAAATTTCAATAGATACACTATTTCAATCTTTGTTCTTACTGAATGATACCATAAAATGAATAAAATTATAGGTGTAACTATATGGGACTGTATAAGGTATGGACACTTACAGTATGTATGTCTGTATCTGTTAGTGATAATGGATGTACAGGTCACCTTACATTACCATATTAACCCATAAAAGAAACCTTTACTCTGTCATATTTAACCAACCCAAATAAAGCAGCAATGACCATAAATGTATTTCTTGATTATAGTCAAAGGAAATGTAACTATCAGCAGAGAACCTGTTGTGCTAGTATTCTGTTGTGACGTGTTATCTTAATTTCTGTCACATAGTAGTTGTACTGTGTACCTACATGTTGATGAATACAGTACTTCCTGTTTAAGTTAATGATAAACACCAGCCGACTCCATAAGTAATTGTGACTTATATATATCACTCCATGCAGTAGCATATATATAGCATAGGAGCCTGGGAAAAAAAGTATCCAGGGCATCATGAGGGGGGAAGCTGGAATCTTTCTCAGGTCACATAAAGTCAAGACCTTGGAGAGAACTGCTCATATTACTGAGTATAATTGATGGGGTCAAAGAGTTGCTTTTTATGCCCTGTAACAATTATACCATGGATATACCTGCTTTTCCTTAAATATGACTAAGATAGTACAGGAGCTTTGATTGGTTCCCTTGCATTCTTTAGTTTAAAAAATGATTTGGATTCATTGACAAAGCAAAGTGGACTATTATTTTCTCTACAACAACAAAAAAAATTGCAAATGAGCATTGATCATGAACGACATAGTTTAGGAACTTAAATTGGCTCCCTAGCATTTTTGTGAAGTAAATGATTTGGATTCATTGACAAGGCATAGTGCACTCTTGTTTTCTCTTCAAAAAAAAAGAAAAATAATTTTTTTTTGCAAAAGAGTATTGATCATGAATAACAGTAAATAATTTATTAAGAAAAGAATGATTTTATTTGTAAGAAAATATTTCCCAGTGGTTAGAAGTTAGAAAGTGCATTCAAATTTTCTTTCAATTCTCATTTCAAAAGGTTCTAGTCAAATGATAAGAAGCTGTGAATCAATTTTTTAACTATCATTGTTAAAATAGAAATAGATTGTAGTTCATAAGCTTTTTTTTATTAAATGAAAGTATTTTTGTATTGCCAATCCAAATATTACTTTGATCCTTAGTTTGAAGGCAAACATTTCATTACATTAATAACTAATTGTATAGACTATATTTATGTCTGTTAGAAAAAAATAAGCAGAAATCTAAGATCTTTTATGGAACATAGAATAGTTTATTAGTGACTCATTCTTGGAAGTCAGCAAAGACTATAGTAATTACATCTCTTTGTCAACTGCCTGGCTACTTCATTATAGTAATATCGTAATCACGTCTCTTTGTCAGAGTTTGGCTATTGCATGATAAATTTACTGAAAATAAATATTGGATTTTAGCCAAATTTGATGTGAAGCTTCATGTTGGAGACATTGAAAGAGTTCTGTAGTCTTCTGTGTCATAATTTAGAGGAGTAATACCCTCCCATTTGTCAATACACCTGACATTGGTTTCCACAGCATTGCTTTAGGAAGGATTTTTGGATTCAACCAGTTTGTAGTATGGCATGCAAATTTATTTTAAAGAGACCTTGAATGAAGTTGATTTCCAGCATTCCACATATTGGAATAATGCTGTTTGATTGCCATTTTTCATAAATATTGTTCCTGAAACATATAACTGGCAAGGATTATAGGGTTTCAACAAGAGTTATAGCCCCTGATTGTCAGTCCTTCTGATTTTGGTTTCTGTAGCATTACCTTAAGGTGGGTCAAGACAGTGCATATCTGCACATGGTAATTTGGGTACTTGTACATGCTATTAGAATTTCCAAAATGAATTATATATTATTGGAAGGATCTTCAGAGACTATTTTTGATGACATCTTTGGAATTGCTGGAATATTTGACAAAATGATGTTGTTGTGCCATCACATGTGAATGAAGGTATAGAAACCTCAGAAATCTTTATGACATAATCTCTGATCCACCACCCCCACCAACCCTTTAATTCTTTCTTACTGCCAGTAAAAAAAGCGCAAGTCCATCACTGGAGCATATCAGTTCAATAGGTAAAAACAATATATGAAATTTAATTTACCTGTACAGATAGTTTGCTTTTCTATAATGAATGTTTTCTTTGCAATATTTGAGGGATTTCAGAAACATGAATCTCCTTGTCAACCACTTTTTGTGGAGCCCCAAGCAGCCAAGTTGTCCCAAGCGCTTACCGTTATAGATCACTGCCATCTCACCTCTGTCTGCATGGGTTCGAGTCTCAGGCTCAGCTGATGTGGGTACATGAGAAAGCCAGTAGCTTTTCGTGGGTTGGTGGTTCTTTCTGGGGTTTTCCCAGGCTCTTCCTCCACCAGTTATATTGGCTGCCATATGTAGCCCATCTTGTGCAGAAAAATGGTATTAAACCCCAAAATAACAACAACCATCCACATTTCTTTAGATTTTAAGCTAGACTAACTCTGATATCATTGGTTTGGATAACTGCATAATGTCTATGTACCAGTAAGTGGATAATTGTTCATGTGGGTTACACAGTGTACATACATATGATAATTGTTTATGTGGGTTACAGAATGTACATGCAAGTGGATAATTGTACATGTGGGTTACACAATTTACATGCAAGTTAATTATTGCAATTGTGGTTTTCACCATGTTAATGTGGATGAATAATTATACATGTGGGTTACACAATGTACATGCATCTGGTCACTTAAGATAATAGTGGTGAGCATGTGGATGATGTACTATCATGAAAATGGCCATGAACAAGGTCAGAAACTATCATGGCCATGAACTATCATGAAGATGGCCATGAACAAGGTTTGATAAGTTTAGGTAAAAATGCATATGAGATAATGATAGTTCAGTGAACAAATCGTGAAAATACAAATGTTCCACAAAGTGGAAAAAGATGATCACAGTAACCTGATTTTAACATGGGTAAGTTATTTTTCCTAAGATGCAACCACATAATGATTTTTATGAGGCGGAGAAGATCAAATTAGCAAATAAGAACAAATGTTGAAAGATAGCTTTACGTTCTTGCAAGCAGGGATTTGTACTTCACATTCTTGCAAGCGGGGATTTGTACAGCCCAAAAGATATGTATACGAGTGGTACAGTTAGCTGAATAACTTATATTGATGTGTTGGTGGTTTACCAACATGCCTGTGTGTCCCTACCTTTAATCCATGCATGATGCAAGTGAAATGTAAAATAGGACCATTTAGGTCATGATTACATGCATATTTCACAGTATGCAAATTATTAACATACTGTATGGTAAACGTGAAACACAAGCATCAGTATGTCCACATCTGTGCTCATGATGACGTTTTAATCAAATCTGTACATGGAGAATTTGGACCAAATCTCATAGAATGTTTTTTCAGATCTTACTGTTTGGTACTCAGAAAATATCAAACATATGTATATGTATATAGTGATACAGTTACATTATCATCATCATAATCTTCATCATCATCAGTGCATTCTTTGATAAATAATGATGATAATAATAATAATAATAATTATAAAATATTGGGATATATGAGAATACACAAAACTCAGTTTATTTTCAGTGGTACTGAAGAAAAGTTAGGTACATGTATAATTTAAAGTCATTGATATATCAGTAAAGTGGTGTGTATTTGCACCCATACACTAACCTTGATCGTCAGCTCTTTTATTTATATAATTCCACATCATTGTTAAAAATAAATTGACTGCTCAGCACAAAAAGTTCATTGTAATCATGAAGGCCAACACAGTGGAAGCTAAAATTCGACCATGTATGAATAAATGTGATCGTATATGTGATCAGCTGTTTAGATCATTCCAATCACGTGATCTATTTTCAGTTACCATTTACACAAAATGGAAAATTATGCTTATAGGACATGCCTTGTACTAATTAGATGTACAAAATTAAGTTTCTTTTGTGAAATTATATTATTTATTGGTTTTGAGGGAAGATTAATTTATGTTGTATTCATCAATACATGGTAGCATTTTTTTCCAATATTTAGGGAACAATATTGATGCAGCAGGTCTGTATCAGTTTTTAAATTTCTTTATACCAGTATGATAATACTATGAGATGCTCATGTCAGGCATTTACACCATTGTATTGAAATTAAGACTCATCAATATGACAGAAGCTGTATCACATTATTGTTTACACCCATATTAACAAGGACTGTTTGATTAAACCAGATTTGGCATGCAGCTTTGTGATGAAACCTTGAATGAGTTTTATTTCCAGCATTCCACATGATGATTTAAAAGCCCTATGACCCCAAATTGCCCTTCGGCCTAATTTTAGTTTCCACAGCATAAATTCACCATGGATTGTTGGATTTCAACCACATTAATAATGCACCTTCATGTTGATTAATCTTTGTATTAATTGGATTTCTATGTCATCATTTACTGGAATTATGGCCCTGAATGCCCATGCTTCTTGCTTTAATTTTCTAATGCAAGTTTCTCTAATTTAAGCCCTGTCAAACAAATTGTAGTAAGTAGTGCCCTTTGTGATGCACCCATTGCTGTAGATTCCAATCTATTTTGTTCACAAATTATAAAATGTAATTGTGTAAAATATTGTAGATTTATAACTTTCACTATTGTGTAAAATTTAAAGATATTGGAAAATATTGTACAAGCATTTGTCATTCATTTTTGTTACATGCCCATGATGTGTTGTACATGTTATGCTGTGATGTTGTCTGTGTGTATTTTCATCCATCTGTCCATCCATACCAAGTTTGTTTATGCATAATAAATAAATCTGCCATTGCAAAACTTTGTAAATAGCTTGCATTTGGGATTAAGAAGGCTGTCTATTTTGGGGTCAAAAGGTCAGAAATCAATGTCACTGTGACTGAGAAGAAAAATGGTTTCTGACGATGACATTGGTTCTGCATCACTGACTTGGAAACACTTTGTGAATGGCTTACACTTTGAGTAATACAGAAGCCTTTTGATTTGGGGGTTGAAAAGTAAAGGATCAAAGTCACTTTGACTGAAAGAAGAAAAATGTTTTTGCATAATAACTTTATGTTTGGACCACATATCATGACCAAAGTTTGTGGAGGGCTTGCACTTAAGGTGTGTTATTAAGAGGTCTGTTGGTTATGAGATCAAAAGGTACAGGTCATTTTGACTAAACAATTGTGGGTGAGGATAGCAAAGGTCAAGGCCATTGTGACTGATTGATTGGGGTGAGGCTAGCACAGTAACCTTTGTTCTAAAATAAGTTCCTTAACCAATCATTGTGGATAGTAAAGAAACCTCTAGATTTGTGGGTTTCAGGGACAAAGGTCGTGGTAAATTTAATGAGAAAATTATGATTTCTGGAAAAGTAAGTTTCCAGTCTGAAGATCATGGTCATCGATACCAATGATGTCCTATTTGTTCCAAGATGGAAGGTTTGTATTTGGGGGTTTCTTTAATTTTTAACCTACCTTTAAAAAATTTTCAGTCATATTGCTTTGATGTCTGCAGTGTGACAGTTTATAGTGATGTCTAGCACTGGGGCATCAAGCTGCAGACATGTAGCATCATGTCCCACCCAGTCACATTATCCTGACACCAGGCCAACCAGTTCTAACACTAACCTCTTAATGCTGAGTGCCAAGCGAGGCAGCTGCTATTACCATTTTTATAAGTCTTTGGTATGACTCAGCCAGGGTTCGAACCCACGACCTTCTGCATCCGAGGTGGATGCTCCAACCACAAGGCCACTGGAGAGGTTGCCAACATAGAGGAATGTTAAACATGGAATGGGTATATAATGTTTAATTAGTTGTTCAGCAAAGTTTTATTTCAACAGCTTATGTTTTAAATACATAGCAATCATTATGGCATAAATTTAGTGCAAGTGGTCTTAAGACTAGATTATGTAAAAAAAAAAGTGGTAAGGTTATTGTCAAATAGGTTTAGAATCCTTGTTTATCTAAACTCATGTCTCCATTTCCACTTTCACCTTGTACATTTGAGTGAAGTGTAATAATCCAGCTCCACTTGTTGTTCTGAGCTGAAAAGGTAATTTTCATGCCAATAAAACACATGTTAAACACTGCTGACATTCCTACCAGTACTGTAAGGTTAGGCACCATGCTGTGCTGAGCTTAAATCCCCCTGGGATACTGACAACTTCCATTTTAATGAACAACACTGCAAGGTTAAGCCATTGCAAAGTGGAAATCCAGGTTAACAGCTTTGGTCAGAAAGGGAAAACTAATTCAGGAAAAAATGTTAATCTATGCTTTTTAAACCATTAAAAAATTTATTCCAAGCCCAAGTGAAATGATGAGCTCCATTTAAAACTGTTTACCACTAATTTGACTTTGTTATTAATAATGACATTTTCATTCTTAAATTGCCAAAGTTACGTTGTCTTTGTTTCACCTTATGTGTTTGTACTTCTGTTATTTTGAGAAGATGGAGCTTGAATTCAGTTTTATTAGAAAATACTTTTTTTTCATTCTTGTAAACAACTTTCCAAATGAAAACCATTTGTGAGAATATAATGCCGTTTATATATAAAGGCTAAAATAAATGTTTTTCCTATTGCGCTGGTTTTAAAATTAGGCTATGTATGTATTTATTTTGTAAATAAAAATTTGATATATTTTAATGATTAGTATATGTAATGTACTAAGTGCTTCAAGTACTGGGCTAAACTGGCTCAATTTGATGCACAGATCAATTCTGGGATTTGTTGAAAATTGTTATTTATTATTTTTAGTTAAACATTATGCAATATATATATATATATATATATATATATATATATATATATATATATATATATATATATATATATATATATATATACTGATTGGCCTATATAATCTGCTAAACACTTCAAGTACTGGGCTAAAGCAGCTCTGTTAGATGCAGAAATCAATTTCAATTTTGGGAAATATTTAGGTGGGTATTAATTTTTTTTTACCCTGGGGGCAAAAAGAGCTGGGATCAGCAGTGAAAAACAGGGATGGTTGGCCAACCAGAAACACATTTATTTTTAGGGGACTTGAAAAGTGATTTATTTAAGTTTCTCCACTTCCATTTTGGACATTGATTGACTGCTACATGTACATAATAATTGCTTTGCAATTACAGTGTAATAACAGTTGTTTCCAGTTGCTAACTGTAATGGCCATTGCTTTGCAATTACTGTATGTTATAACCACTGATTTGCAATTAGTGTTATTAGGGAGAACTTGTTCTTCCATTTCATCTTTAGAAAGTTTCTCCCTGTCGTTTTGCTTACATTATGAACCATCAACAGCTACATTTTGAAAAGGACCTTTACTTGTTGCTAGTTCAAGGCCTGCCTGATAATTTGTCACAACTATTTTGTGAGTGTGCCACAGGTTGTGGATGACATTAGTTGATAGTAACTTATGTTTCAGCAGTTTTTATACAAACACTAAAAGTTTTCAGCTGAATAGCATGTGCTGGATATGAGGTTGTCCATCTAGGTTCTTCACATGAGAAAGCGACCAAAGCTGCCCAACAGTGACCCATTTTCTTCTGAATGAAAGATTATATAAAGTGACTTACAGTATACAACCATGGAATGTGTCTGTCATTGTTAAGAACACAGCAATGTAAGACAGTTATGTGTCTGTCATTGTTAAGAACACAGCAATGTAAGACAATTAAAGAGTAATGTGTTCCATCTATTAATAATCTGAGAATTGAAATGAATATCATAGTTTCACAGAGATCTCAACACACTGTATGCCAAACAGTCAGGTCATCTCAAAAATTTCTACTTGTATATAATTTCATAGCAGATAGAAATGCACTTGGAAATCATTGTTTTCCTTGTTACTTTGTACAAGGGGTTTAATTCTGCACAGATATTTTGAATATCTTTCCCTGAACTGTATTGTGTGGTCAGTGATTACACGCATTCATGATAGCTAGTTTTTCACTGGCACTTCACTTTAGACGTAACACTGGTGATTCCAATGCATAAAATGGCTGGAAAGTACATTTTGTCAGAGACTATGTTGTTATGACCATGTAGTTTAATTACTTGTGTGTTAAAATTTGAATTCTTTTTATTCCATTTTTTTGTATCATTATATTTATTATGATGATGATTATGTTCACGGGATCTGATAGTTTTGAAAGAAACATCATGTTTATTTAGAATGTAGTATGACTCGCATAAGCAGGATCTTTGCATGCCATAGTTTGTCGATTTGAGTAAACACTACGCGAAAACGATTGGTTATTGCCAAAGTCATTTCCTGACCCACGGGAAACTGCGATTGTTAGATGATGAAATAACCGCGTTCTTCGTGCATGTGCATGAAATGACGTTTTGGTTTGGTTTAAAAACACTTAGGTCCCTGTGAAATAGAGTCATTCTTATACCTTGAGAAGAAGGTATTATTTTTCTTGTGCTGGAAAGAGTTTATTTTTCTTTACATCTGCAGAGCTCGAGATGTGTCTTGTTATAGATGACAGCTATAGGAGTTCATCTACTTTTTAAATAACAATTTTTTTTTCCCTGGAGAACTACACAAGTGGTTTAGGACAAAGACATTCGGTGAAATTCATTCTAAATTGGAATAGTACAGTACAAATTGTGGTTCATCATGAAATTCTGGACATTTGTGTAAAGACTTCATCTGACGTCATCATCCTCCATCTTGGAACATTATCAAGATTTGAACCTGGATTCAGTTAAAATTATTTAGTGATAGGGCTTGTATTTTTTCAGTACTAGGATAAATGTTTGGATTTTCTTCACAAACCACAAGTCCTATTTCATATTTTCACCTTTTCACTGTGTTTTCTAGGGAAATAAATTATTTTTGTTAAAACTTACAAAGCTTGTTGTCTTCACTCTTTTCTTTTGTTACTTTTGAACGAGCTGATATGTAACAATGTGCACAATCATAAGATGCATGTTCAGCAAACCTCTGCAGGGCACAGACTAGCTTTCAGTTTACTGCTGGCATCTGCAAATGTGAAATACTTTTAAACTTGAGATCATAAAAAAGGAATGCAGATTTTCTAATCATTTACAGGGCTAACAGTAAACAACCTTTTTTGGCACATGTAAACGTGAGACCCTTAATTATGTCACTCACATATAACACACATTCCTGACTCATGCATACTTTCTGAAGGGTAAACCTTGACATGATTATATACCTTGCTCATAGTAGAACACATTCAAAAGTACCAACTCTCAGCCAGAGAGACAAGTTGAGCTCACCTGGCTGTAATTATGGTCATTTTGAGAATATGGTTGGGCCCTTCTTCCATCATGTTTGCTGTATCATTCAGCATTCATCTGTCATCCATCAGCAATTCCTATTTCAGCTCCTACTGGTCATAGACCAGAAAATCTTATAGGATGGTCTGTCATCTGTTGCCCATCGTCCAATCTTCTGGTAGCACAAGGTTGTTGTCACTATTTCTCACTATGTCCACTTGGTCCAAAATGAAAATAGTGCAGATTTGATGTCTACTGTGGCTGCCATCTGGAAATCTTTTTTCCTGTTCCTTGTGAATGGAAAGCCATATTGACACGGTGTTAACACCAGAAGACTTCTGATGTCTGCTTGGTCCTAAATCTGATGTCCAATAGGGCCACCACAGTAGCGGTCTTGAAAATCTTGTTATTGCTACTTTGGAGGAGCCATGGGGTTTTCACCAGAAGAATTCCTATGATGACCAGTTGGTCTTAAATGAAAATAGTGCCAAGCTAATGTCTGATATGGCAGCCACAATTGCCATCTTGAAAATCTTGGTATTGCTAATTCTCCTGAATTAAAAGTTATATTGCCATTGGGTTTTCACCAGAAGACTTCTTATGAAGTTGTAGATGGTCCAGAATTAAAATGGTGTCAATGTGATGCCCAATATGGCCACAACAGCAGCCTTCCTGAAATATTGATGTCACTATTCCTCATGAATGGATAGTTGTATCACTATGGGTTTTTATTATTAAACAACTTCTTATGATGCCTGGTTGGTCCTAATGGTGCCATTTGGGTATTTATGATGCCTGCCACAGTGGCCATCTTGAAAATCTTATTATCACAATTTCTCCTGAATTAATGGTCATATTTGGGATTTTCACCAAAATACTTCTTACCATGACTATTTGGTCACAAAAGAAAATGGTGCCGATGCAGTGTCCAATATAACTGCTTTATTGGCCATTTTGAAAAGCATGCTGTCATGACTTTTCCTAGATGGTTGGTCATATTGACATTTTCCTTTCACCAAAAGACTTACTATGATGTCTGGTTGGTACTAAATAGAACTGGTGCCAGTCTGATATTGAATATGGTCACCATGGCATCCATATTGAAAATCTTATCATTGCTCCTTCAGAATGGAAAGTAATATCAACAAGGGGTTCCTGCCAGAAATCTTTTCATGATGCCTTGTTGGTTCTAAATGAAAATGGTACCAGTATGTCCACCACAGCAGTTAATTTGGGAGTTGTTATTCCTGAAGAATATGAAAGATAGTTTGAACACTCTTCAATTAAAAGGAAGAAGCTTTCTTACCTTGAATTCCTGAAAATTCGTTTCAGCCATTAGAGCATCAGTCCCTTTGAGGGACTCTTGTTCAAAGCATTTGAATCAGCTGCATTGACAGAATAAACTTTGTTTTTGATGTCACAGCCTATTGCCAACCAGCTGCTTCTATTTCATATGATCAAAAAGTGATTGCACCAGCTGCTAGGGGTATATAAACCATATGCTGACAACACACATAAATCTGTTGAACCAATGCATCAACCCAGACTTTCCCTTCTGATGAGTTACAATGCTAACAAAATCAGTCATAAAACAGGGTTGACTGACCACCACCCCAATAGTTAGGAGGAAATGCTTCCACCTTTCTTCAGACAGCTTTAATCAGAAACTGACTGACCAGTTTAAGTTGAACTTGGCACAAAGCATCCTCTATTAAAGACTTTCAGATTTATTTAAGTGTGATGCTGATCTGTCAGCAAATATTGCCAACAGTATTAAAAACACACATTTAATTGACTTATTTTTTCTCCAAATTGCTGCACATAATTTAATCAAATTTGACAGAACATCATAGCATGAAAATCTTTTAATTTTATACAAACGATGGTGATCTGTTTTCAAATATGGTCACCATTCCCAAGAAAAGAAAAAAGAAACCTTTGAGCGGCTTCTTCACCAATTAGAATAGAACTTTACATAACTTGACGGAGCATTATAATGTGAAGACCTTTCAAATTTATATAAATTATGCCAATCTGCAATTAAATATGGTACTATTTCGGATGCCATGGAACAGTTTTGTTTAAGTTTAGGGGCTAATGAAAGGAAAGAAATTTTGCCATGGTCTAACAAAGATAATGTTAACTACAAAATGTCAGAAGACACTGACTGCATGTGTAGAAGTTTAAGCATTATGGTACATGAATCTTTCATAATTGTTACATACAAATGTATGGATAAAACAAAATTGCTTTTTCTTTTTCATGAATGAAATTTAAATTTTAATCATTTAAACTCCCAAATCTGCTACATAATATTTGTTTTTAATATGTCTCAGATGTTTGAGAATACAGTAAAACCAGTCTTAAAACAACCACTCTTATGTGAGTCCACCTGTCCTGAGAGACCTTATTCTCAATGCACTGATTTATTGATTATATAGGCTTATGACCTGTTATGGTCTCACCAATTGTACGCTGATGACACCCAAATATACAAATCTAACCACCCAGCTGAAGTTGATGCTACCATCCAAGGTGTAGAGAGGTGCATTTCTGATGTGAAATCATGGATGACATGTAACAAGCTGCAGGTGAATGATGATAAAACTGAAGTCATTCTGATTACAACACAAAGACTTTCTCATTCACATCCTTTACCTTAAACAATAAATATCAGCAACACCAACATTAAATTCACACAGTCAGTATGAAACCTAGGTGTTACTCTCGACAGTACTCTCTCATTGCACCAACATGTCATGAACATATGCATGCAAGACCTAATAATGTTTCCTACCTTAAATATTTTCAGCATATTTTATGATTTCTAATTTCATGGTGTTTCTTTTTATGTAATCATATCATTATATATGTTTTTTGTGTTTTAGGAGTTGTCTAATGTTGTAAAGTGCTTAGAGCTTCTACAGATTAGGCTCTATACAAAGTCCTCATTATTATTATTATTATTATTATTATTAAGGGAAACCACCTGTCTTGAGAGACCATAATTTTTTGGCAGAAGGGGTTGTCTTTCAAGACAGGTTATACTGTATTGCAGAATAAATTATATAGCTGTATGAATTACAAAAGATTAATGTAAATGACACTTCTTTGTGGATTTCCTTTTCTTGCATGTATCATTCCATGACTTTGGATAAATGTGAGGTTTTTAGCAAAATGTGTAAGAAGCTGGTAAAATATGTCTTAGAGTAAATTGGAATCTTATGACAAACATGAATGAGTGAAATGATCAAAACAAGTATTGGTCTGTATTGTAGTGTCAGCAAAGTAAGACTTTATTCTGCTTTGTCATACACTTCAGTCACATGAAATGGTATTTTGAAGTTTCACTGCTGGAAGTCTTTAATGTTCAAGTGCCATATTTGTTAATATCTGTAGGAGTAAAACATGAAATGAAAATAATACATGTATTATATTATGTGTAATCACTTTCAGTGGTTTTAGAATGTTTGTGTGAATGGTGCAGGATTGTCTAAATACTTCCATTCTGTTTTAATGTCAGTTTGTGTACATTTTCCTTGAAGTTATCCAAAGAAAATGTAATTTGACATTAGTCATTTCATTTTTATCTCACTCAAGGCACATTTGTCCACCCATTAGCCCCCTGTGGGTATTGGATGTAAAATGATCTCTGTGTGCCCTCCTCTGTGTTCCATAGAAAGGTGCAGTTTCAATCCTACCATCAGATCAGTCCAGGCAAATACTGCTGTTTGTCCTTGGGCAAGGCACTTTACTCAAATTGCTGAGGCACTAAATAACCTATTTGTGTTGCTGTGCAATAAGAATCTAAACAGAATCAATCTCATTTAACATATATTTCTTTATTTCTGTTTTTCTTTCTTTAGAGTGGAAATTTTTTTTATATACAGTAAAAATTATACACTTCAAATAATTAACAAGTCAGTAACTAGTCAGAAATTGGACAAGTCAGATAATCAATAAGTTGGATCACAAGCATCACTCAGATGATTCCCAGTATGAAACATTTTCTCTTTTCTACTCAGGAAAATTCAGAATAACTGAAAATTTGAAACTGAAATTTGGGCCCATAGTACCTACTTTTACCTTTTCGAGTTCTAACAGACTTAACAAATAAAAGAATTCAAGTGTCCATTTTTGCAATCACTATGGTGTAGCCACATTTATTTGATATGTTTATATTTTGAAGATGCAAGGCATTGCAGTTTTAATTTACAGTGTTTGAATTTGAAAACTTTTTGTACAGAATATGCTATACCCTTACCAAGATAAAGATGAAACCTAATTTTAAAAGGAGTCATGGTGTTTCATAATCAGTTGGACACATTTTGAATCCTGTCAACCGGTATCAGACCTAGCAAGCTATTGTGGCTTGTCCATGGGTAAAACACTTTACTCCCATTGCCTGACATTTAATAGTCTTTCATGTGTTGATATGCCATTATACACCAATTTATCTCTGAACCAGTCAATCACTAACTAAAAAGAAAAACGAAATATTTCTTATGCTTTGATGAGCCTGCTTGCAGCAGTGATGCATGGGACAAATTAATAATAACCAGAATGGCAAACAATTTTGACATAAAAACTGCTTATATTCTAATGTTCTTTGTTGTGTTCCATGTTCAGCATCAAAGGATTTCTACACAGATTGCTGAGACATGAAATAAGAAATACAGTAATTTTCCAAGACAGACTTTTTTAAAGGGTGGTCTCCAGTGAGACTGCTGCATGGCCAATCCATCATCACTTGTAGCAAGTTGTCTTCTGCAACCCTGATTGCAGCCTGCCTTCTCTCTAATGAATGGATTTCCTTACCAGAGTCTGTATCAGATCTGTAGATTTTTTTATGAATGAATATCAGGAACAGACTTAGTTTCATTCATAAAGCCTGATTTGACTAATGGGCTGTTGACAGATTGTTCTGGAAAGTGTGTCATTAGTAAGCCAAGCTGATCTTTACTGCAGAGTGGGAGGGGCTGTGACACATCAACCAGCATGTAAGAGAAACATTTAATGATGACTGGGGTTTGAGGCCCGGGACTTTCCTCAAAGCTGAAAAATAGTTTGTTGCTTAATGTTTCCTCATTATTTTTAAGGGGGGGGGGTGTTTACAAAAAAGGCTGAAAAGGGGCACAAAATTAATTTTGTTTTCTAACAATAGATGGGGCAAAAAATATAAAATCCTGGGGTGAAGACAATATTGCTTTATCAATGTTCTAAGACAGTTTAAATTGCATTATGTGATCAGTTTTATGAATTATTTTAAAGTAATTATTCCTAGATGACCTCTATAAATCAACCAACTCCAAAACTGAGTTGGTAGCGGTAATGGCATGGGAATTTGGGAATGAATATCAGGTTACAAGAACATCCTTTTACAGGCAGTATTACATATATATATATATATATATATATATATATATATATATATATATGTTTTCACAGGGGACTAGATTTTTAGAATGTTATAATGTTATGACGGAGAAACATATCCAAATTCATAGATTCTTTGTTCGAAATGTTTGTGTAGTTGTGTATGTCTTATAATGATGATGGGCATGTAGTAAATAATTTATTCTTGTACTGATTACTGTCAGAACTTGTATGTCATTGTAATAAAAAATTTGAAACATTTGTATAAATACATACTATTATGAAGAAAAATAAAATGATAAACCAATCAATTTTACCATCAAATGAAAGTGTCAGCATTTACATGTACCAGCTGGAGAATCATAAGAGTCACTTTTATGTGAAATCGTTTTTAATAACTCTGTTCCTTCCTGGTGATCACTAATTTCACAACCGATTTGGTCATGGTGTAACAAATTTATATTTCAGTTGTTGGTATCACAGCTTTGACATTGTCAGTGTCAGAATTAATATGATTCAAGAAATCTACATCCTAAATACCAGACTAAATTAAATATCAAACACCATAGCAAGGGGAATACCATCACCAGCATAACTATCACTCATATCTGTTTGATCACTAGACCCTGCCTGAACAAGACAATTTGCTATACAGTCTACAGAAACATCAGGTCATGCATGATAAATTGTATTATTTGCAGAAAAAAAACATTTATTTCACTGTCAGTTTTTATTTAATTGTTTTGGGAAGGGGGTGGGGCAAAACTTATGAGGGATCTTTGAATTAAAGGACATTGGTACTTTGACATATGTTCCTGATATTTTTTTATTGATTTGTATCTTGGTGTCTATTGAGAGGTTTGTTCTCTTTTTCTAATGCAAATTTTGAGCCATTTTCACAACAGTCAAAATTCAAGATGAGCACGTGAGATTTACTTAAAGCTTTACTCAGTTAGTCTATGTATAATAGTAGAACTATAGCTAAAGGATATTACTAAATTATTAAGTCAAAAAATACAAAACAAACATTTCTTTTCATGCTTTAATTGTGTTGAACTTGCGACCTATGATTCTAAAGTACTGATTATGAATTAGGACTGATTATCATGCCATTTTTACCTGGCCTCTTTGTAAGCTTATTTACTGATTATGAATGACATGTGAGTATCACGCTTTTGTTAACTGGAACCTTTGATTTTACATCTTTGCTATTTAAATGACTACACAAATCAAATTAATTGTAATAGACCAATTAAATGTAATAAAGGAATATTATAACAAAACCTTTGGAATACATAGTAATTTGGATTTTGGCTGGGGAAATTAAAGTCAGATGTTCAAATGAAAAAAATATTGTATCCAAGAATGTAATAAACAATCTTTACTCTTTGTGTGTATGTATATATATATATATATA